>JANEHU010001717.1:0-308816 GCA_027563435.1 Nasonovia ribisnigri
TATGTATTTTTTATAAATTTTATTTTAACCGTTTTAATCGAGTTTAAAACAAAATGTCGTGTTATTATTTATATTATGTTTAATCGTTTGTGTAATGTAATTTGGTTAAAACAACTATTCTTATTATTTTCAGTTTGTTTCATCAGATCAAAAACAACTAATAA
This sequence comes from Nasonovia ribisnigri, assembly GCA_027563435.1. Taxonomy (NCBI): domain Eukaryota; kingdom Metazoa; phylum Arthropoda; class Insecta; order Hemiptera; family Aphididae; genus Nasonovia; species Nasonovia ribisnigri. The sequence goes on from JANEHU010001717.1 coordinate 165, forward strand.
TAAATGCTTACAAAACTAAAATTGCACAACAACCAAACCTAAAAAAAGAAGATCTAAGGAAAATATTGTCCAATGAACTAGGAATTGGTCAAAGAACAATATCGACAACCATATACCAATATGAAAATTTTAAAACAATTTCATCTCCTAATCGGAAAAAAAATAGAGAAAATATATTCACAAAAATCGACGATTTCGATAAAAATGCTATACGAAGAACAATACATGGATTTTGGTTCGAAAAACAAATTCCAACATTGGATAAAATTTTGAGTCGTATAAACACAACAGAAGGACTGCCTCAATTCACCAGGACCACTTTATACTCCCTGCTACGTCAAATGGGATTTAAATATCAGCGACGCAGTCGTAACAGCGCCATGACTGAGAGCGACGAAATTGTTGTATGGCGTAGAAATTACCTGGAAGATATAAAGAGATACCGAGAAGAAGGTCGCCCTATTTACTATATGGACGAAACATGGGTAAATGCCGGAGACTGTAATAGTAGAATATGGGTCGACAAAACTGTTATATCGCGGACAGATGCTTTTTCCAAAGGCCTTTCGACTGGTCCTACTAACCCAAGCGGAAAAGGTAAAAGATTGATTGTTGTCCACATAGGGAATGAAGACGGTTTCGTGCCAGGTGGTCTTTTGTGTTTTGAATCGAAGAAAAACACAAAAGACTACCATGATGAAATGAACGGAGAAGTATTTTTTGAGTGGTTGGAAAGTGTATTGCCACGTTTAAAGGACAACGCTGTAATCGTTATGGACAATGCTCCATACCATTCTGTAAAAATCGACAAAGCCCCAACCAGTGGGACCAAAAAGGCGGATATTATAAAATGGCTCCAGGACAAAGGAGAAGTTATCGACAAACCTATGGTCATATCACAACTTATGACAATAGTTCGCAGAATCAAACATTTACATGATAAGTACGTGATAGACGAATATGTGAAACAGTATAATAAAGACGTTTTACGTCTTCCTCCGTACCATTGCGAATTAAACCCAATTGAAATGGCATGGTCGGCTGTGAAAAATCATGTCAAAACGAACAATACCACGTATAAGCTCCCCGATGTCCGACGTTTATTAGAGGAAGGGCTGGACAAGGTGAATGACGTTATGTGGAAAAATTTTATTAGACATGTGATGGGTGTTGAAAATAAATTTTGGGACATGGACTTCATGATTGACGAAATGTTAGCAGAAAAAGAGCCAATGGTAGTCACTTATACAGATGAAACTTCTGACGAATCTGATGATGACATTTAATTTTATTATTTTTTGTATGTATATATTTATCATTTTTTTTTTGTGTGTATATATTTATCATTTTGTATGTATGTATATATTTAATAAAATTCATCTTTTATTAAATAAAATTAGTGTTTTACTTTTTGATAAAAAAAATAAAAATAAAAATATAGTGTATAAATTGTTCGTTAATGTGGTAAAAAGACGTATTGACAAATGTGTAATACAAGTGCATTACTATTTAATATAATGTCTATGTATTTATACATAGGCACTTTATAAATAATAAAATAAATAATTGTATTGGATGCGTATGTAGTATGTATATTATAAGTACGGTAGCCAGCGATGCGGCGTCTTATTCATACTTCCGTACAACTGCCGTTTTGGCCGCCGACGCTTTAGTGGAGGGAGCACCACACTCGATACCGATTCACTCCGATCGCGACCGTCAGCCGGTGGTAGGCGTGGCATGCGCAGACTGGACTTATTTTCGAAGGCGGCCCGTGCGTTCTCTCGTTGAACAGAGTATATATTGTATATTTAATAATAATGCTAATTTGATTTTTTTTTATAGGTACAAAACTAAATTTACAATTTCAAATAGTAATTACAAGAAAAATTATCTTTAGTTACCAGTTTTGATTTTTTTTCACTGACTGGTGTTCAATCTTAATATTAACAAAAGAACAAGAGACTACAAATATACTAAAATCAATACAAAATTTTTTTTAGAAAATGTTGGTTTGAATAAAGATTTATAAATATATATTTATATATGTCGGTGGCAATGACGTGCACGTACAAACCAATACAAATTATAAATTCTAAGTTATAATAAAGAAGTAAAAATGTTTTCTTATAAAACGTCATGTGTGATGGTGGGAGGGAGGAGGAGTAATTTGAATTACCCTCATATTTGGTGCAAATAACAAAACATATTGTGACCTAATATTTAAATAATATAATAATATCACAGTGTATACATTTGTATCAAACGATTTCACATTGATTAATAAAACATCGTAATAAGCGAAATGTAAACGTAAGCGACAGTGTCTAGCAAAACTGTTTAGATAAAATTTTGTTTATCGTAATAAATTTATCACTGTGTTAATAATATAGAGTTGGGCAGTCGTGGCTCGTAGACTATAGGATTTTATCACCGTCGTCGAATGCGTTCGCCCAGAGTTCCACCGTCCATAATATATTTTCTGCTGCCAGACATTCGGTAATCGGCATCGGTAATCGTTATTGACGATAAACAAACATTTCATGTACATTATATAAATCTTATTATACACAGCTGCATAGCCATAATCACTATATGGTCTATTGATGTTTCAACTACGCAAGTGTTCAAAATCGTACATATTATTATATTATACATTTTTTTTTAACTCTTTTGTCCGTCAGGTTTTACCTCCGCACACGTCGTTGATAACGATAAAATAGTATTATATATTATATAGTACACGTTTCATTAATAATAATGTATTATTCCTTTTAGCTTTATTTTATAAATGTAAATTAAGGTACGTTATTAGATAAACCATTATAACCGGTAGTTGCCAACCATCCTACGTTAGGCAGGACCGTTCTACATCTATTTGATTTGTCCTACGTCCAATAATGATTTACACTTTTTGCGGAACAATCTGAATATCTAATAATACATTATAATTATATTTTCCGAAATTTCACAAAAATATGAATTTATATTTCAATATTTAATTATTATTGTTATTTTTTTTTAAACTTTATTTAAATTAATCTTTAATCATTAATTGTATATAGCACTGTTGAAGACATGGTAGTTATAGCTTAGATCATATAGTTTGGATGTAGCCACATCATATTGTGAATTGTGTCAGACTGTGCGAGTACGCATTTAATGAGTCGACATGTTGTGTTTTGACAAATAGAGTATTACAATATAATTACAACGAATGTTGAAAATTTCGTAATGATCAAAAGTGCTTTGATACTACGTGGTCTTTATTAGTAATTCTAATAAATATATATAGATATATTATAGACACTCGAAAAAATGACTCTGGTTAATTTGGCCAGTTTCTAGCAATTAATAAGTACATAATATTCTACGACTCGTCCACATGTATGTAACGTAGAAAACTTACGTTCAGCGGTTCTCCTTTTACTTCGTTAATTTTTAATATAATGGTGAGTTCACCTTTACCTATTATTAAACTTAAGAGAACGTCGTACCAAAAATCCAACGAGAGAGTACAGATAATGTTCTTATATTTAAGTTTGATGATTGGTCAATTCACTCTAATGGTTAAGCTAACAACAACACAAAATTGGAATTGCTGCAGGACGTATATTTTGATAAATTATGGGTTGGTAAGACGAAAAAAACACACGCGGCTACGACGCGTTCTCTTAAAGGTAACGTCATTATTTGTGGATAAAACACTTGCTGGAAACACGTTTTAAAGTTCTAAAATAAAATAATTCATACTATTTAAAATCCTAAAAAGCACAACAGTACCTAGGGTACCTTAAATATTGTTAGAGGATTTTTAAGGTACCAGTTTTCTGTTATATTTTTTATTTTTTACACATTATTTATCGCATGAAAGATAATATAACAACAACAAGGGATTATTCATTTCAGAGTAATTTAAAATATTATAACTATTAGAAATAGTTGATATTTCTATTTTAAACGAAAAACGAAATATTTGCATACCTATTAGCAATATTAGTATAAATTGTTTATATGAATATGTGATTTTTATTAAGTACAATAGTTTGCATTGAACTACTATTTTAAATAATATATTTGCAATGATATAGTCATATAGATATAATAGAAGTTGCAATAGTTATATTGTTAAAATAAGATTATAGTAATAGTTAACTTATGTAACTTGACATTATAAATTAAAATTTGAATGCAATTAAAATGGTAAATACTAAACACCACTTATGTGTAGTTTTTTTAATTATTTTCAGAATTTAATTTATTACAATGCATTTTGAATTCACCACTAACATAACTATTGATGATTATTTTTTAACCTTGGCATTTAGTTCACAACCTTTTACAACCAATAATACGAGAACTTCCACCAAAATTATGCGATTATAAAATATTTAATATTGATCGCCAACTAGAATATAGCGGACGTTTATATAAAACATACATAGAAATTTAATTATATTATATTAAATATAAAATATATGTACACTTCCTTATGTACCCTGCCTTACTTAATATCTAGCCTATAATAATTATTGGTGGTCTTTTATAGACCAATATCATTTATTGTAATAAAACATCGACAATCTAAAGCTTGATTGAAATGTGTCACATTTTAATAAAAATTAATGTATGACATTAATTAATATACCCAATTAAATAGCGATTTGGTATTTCGTATCTACTTACAGTATTAGTATATTAGGTCAATAATAAATAAACTAAAATAATTTTTCTATGATCTGAGTAGATATACGAGTACCTATACATATGAATAACCATATAGTTCGATTTTGTTATTCTTAATTCTTATACAAAAAAATTAACTAATTTGTTATTGTTTCGTTATTGGAGTATAATTTACGTTGTATTAATAATTAATGTTATATAATATTGTATTATACATATGATTTTTTATTTTAATTATAAAATCTACGCAAAATGGGTGATAAACATACAAATTAACATTTTAAATTATAAATTGACAGTTTGATTAGAGAACCCCCCACAACGACAAATCACTGGATATAAATATAAAATATATTTATAAAAAAAAATTGTATTTTTACTTATATTAACTAATCACATCGCTTTAAACACTGCAGCCAAACCGTAATGTATGACCACCCACAAATATAATATACAGCACGTAAGTTATATCAAAGAATGGCCACGAACATTTTATGAGATATTATTATTATAGTTCGCAAAACACAAGATATTTATTTCGGTATGATATAAGAACTGTTTTTTATTTTATTTTTTTATTATAAACGTAAAACTAGTTACAGTTATTATAGATAGGTATATAAATAAAACCTCCAGGGAAGAACACGCGAGGGTAATGGTATTGTTGAAGTCAACGCTGTTTCGTGTTTATAAAAATGTATATTATTATTATTATACATTTATACATACAAAATATAATTATGGATATTGCTTGAGATAATTATTATAATAATTATTATTATTATTCCTATTTTATAATGGGTGTATTATAATAATATAATACTCGTATGATGTGAACAGAGTAAGTGAGCTAGGCGAAAGCATCAAAGTACCAACGTTATATCTTATAAATATCAATATATTGTAAAGATTATTATATTATTGTATACGTTAATCGATTTACGCACTTTTTTAAGGTCGTCGAGTGCAGTGTGATATTCGTATTCCAACAGCTGCAACCTGTTGATGGCGAAGCATTCTGATTTCAGTTTGAGTTTACTGTCGGGTCTCATGTCTGCGCTGGACGAACGTTCCGGGACTTTTGACGGAGGCGCCTCGCACTTTGATTTTACGAGATTCGTTGGATGTACGCAAACCACGATAAAGAACGTGCTGATGATGCAGGACCCGCGTGCGTGCATCCGTTACAATATTTATATAAACATTCTATATACATATTATATAATATATATATAAATACACTATACAGAGTGACAGGGTGTAACAGAAAGACCTGACAAATGAAATAACTTTTGTTCTAGGTAGTCGATGTTTTAAAATTTTTTTTTTCTATAATTTATAGAGATTTATGCATAACATTATTTATTTTTATTATGAAAATAACAATTTTAAATCTGATTCAAATTTTTTTTTAATTTTCAAAACACCCAACTTGTAAATATGGTTTTTAAAAAACTTTTGATTGGAAAAAAACATTTATCTAAGTCCATGCTGCTTATTTTGTATGATTTTTTTTTTATGTTGAACTCATTAGTTTGAAAAATAGGTAATAACTTATTAAAAAAAAACATTTGGATCTTAACTAGTACCTACCTATCAATTTAAAAATTCTTATAAGATATTTTTTTTAAATGTATACATTTTAAATTTAAAGTTTTTTTTACGACTGGGTCAGCTTAACTTAACAAAAATAATGAGATTTCAAAAAAAATTAAATAAATATAAAACTTATAAATAAATGTTTTTTCCAACAACATTTTTATTCATTTGTCATGTCTTCATGTTACACTCTGTACATTGTTATATGTATATAATATTTCGATTGAAACGGACGATATAACAAACGAGAATCTTATCGTCACGTGCATAATGATCGAGGCCATGAATGGTTGATAATGACCGGGACATGTGATACGACGCACGTCAGCAAGCGCGATACATCAAAACCGTCAAAATATTTACTTACAAAGCACTGCTGTTTACTACGTAGAAAGGTATATATATATACAATATAATATACTACCTATATTAATAGCAATAATTAATACAATTAATTGTTATTACCCATTGGAATCGGACCGCAAGTTGTGTGTAGAAAATATTAGACATATACTATTGGGTACTAGGTATAGGTAGGTACCTAATCGTAATAGAAACTTACAAATTACAATGGTATGATAGAGATTTCCCGTATGCTGTCGTCATTTTCGTCTAACAAAGCTATTTGATTTGTTCTCCGAACTTTATATTGCTAATGGCACATGATTTAATAGCTTATAATATTTTATAGAATTAGCATATGCAGCCAATGAATGTTGTAGACGATATACGTATAGTTGTTATTATAATTGCACAGCATAGAAATATACGTATTGACCGGTTATTAACATTCGTAATATAATACCCAACAATAATAATATTGTGAATGAATTTATGCGAAACAAACTGCGAATTTTGGTTTAGTTATTACCAATTTTGTATCCAATCTAAAAAATGCAATAATTATATAATTATTAATAATAGTTCGTATTTAAATCAAAATAATAATTTATTATGATATAAGTACGAAGTGTCCAGTAAAGAGTTGTATAAACATAATGTGAGTATTAACCGCATGATAGTATTATAATATCAAAATAACTTTTTTTCATTTTTTTGTAATCAATATTAGTTATAAGGTTTCGGTTAATACTACCTCAAAAATAAAGAAACATATTATTACTGTAGACATTTCATTAAAAAATCTCATAGTATTTCAGAATATATTTATCTTTCTATAACTCCCAGAATTTACTGCATCTCCCTGACGCTACTTGCACCTTAATTTAAGAATTAATCGTCAATACGAGACAGTAAAATAGATAAAATCAAAAAATTATTAACTAAAATTTTTCCTAAATTGTACTCGTGTTTTGTTCGGATATTTTTAAAATTATTGTGTCTAGAAATTGCTAGTCTCTACTAAGAAATCATCTGCTTGAAATTTAAAGATTAAAGAACTTTTATACATAGTAACTTTATAAATAGTAGGTACCTTAAATCACATATTATATTGAAAATAAATTAAAAACTGAGAATGGATAAGGACGACTAACCTGCATTTGTTCTAAAAAATAAAATATATGTTTATAATGTTTATGTAATATAGTCTCTAAGGTAGTTTTGTTTGAATAACAGTTAAAACTTTAAAAGCTATTAAAATATCCATTATTTTAATTGATTTGTTAATAACGACGAAGACCTAAATAATAGCAGCACCTAATTATAATATTATGTTAATAAAACATTATTTTCATTGAAGCAAAATAAGAATTTTCAGTAGAATAAATTCCACTCTCCTGGTCCTGAAGTAATAAAATACGTGGGTGACGTAACTGAATTTTTTTTACGTCATCGTCAAAAAGTTTTTCTCTGCTATTTGTTAGGTTTATTATTCTTAACTATATTATACTTACGTTATTAGTATATTGTTAAAAATAACCCTAATACAATCAATTTTAATATTATTTGTATAATAATGTAGCATAAAATATAAAATACGTAGACAAACGATAAATATTATTCTTTTACGACATTTTAAGTGATAATAATATAAATCATTAAAATTATTGATTTAATTGGTGATGTTTTGATAGATTTTAATAATTTACAGTCGTCAATTTTTTAATTTAATGCTTTTACAATACATAGTTGAATAAATAATTTTTGTTAATTTGCCTGCTGTACGATTTATACGATTATTGTTTTTGAATAATTGTAACTGAATAACCAAAATCAGTTCAGTTAAAGTCAGGTATATTACATTAAATGTCACTACTGTTTTTAGGATTTAAAAAGTTTTTTCTCATGTCTAGAGAAACTAATAAGAAAATCAATAGCTGCTGATAACTCAGACTAGTTATCAAGATTACTAAGTGCTTAATCCAAGTAATCTTTAAAGTACTACCTAACTATTAAATAGTACGTATTTAAATTATATTCTTGATTTTCAACCGAAAGATTGGATCATCACATTAAACAGAACTCCATAGTAAAATCACGCTTAGAGGGCGTGCGTTTTTTATAGTTGAATATTTCCACTATACATATTATATTCCTGGTTCTATAATTAATTAAACATAAAAACTGTAATCAGTAACTGTTCTATAAATGACGTTTTTAGCCTGTGCCCTGTAGGTTATCTTTGTTTATATGATAAACACTGAACATACGCAAGTTTGTGTTTATATTTAAATTTGTACAGTTGTCGTTAGTTTTTTATGTACTTAGATACATACGAATTATTATGAGTGTATAACTGATGCTTGATTGATAATAACTTTTTATTTTATCGAAGTACATCGATGTGAGTTTTGTCATTAGGGTTATGTTTTGAGGAGATAGATTATTGTATAAATATTTGGTTTATCTTAATACTAATTAAGAATATTATATTACTTCATAAGCATTACAATTTAACCGTTAAAGATTTTAAAAGTGCTTACAGATGAGTGTTGTACTGGGCCGTTAGTAAATATTTTTAAATATTCTTTTTCGTATATTAATAGAATAGTTTGTACTTCATGCATTTCTAACGAATGCTTATTATATTATTATGTAGGTAATAAATACATTTTGAAGTAAATATTCTTTTAAAATTTACCGAATGTTGAATCTGAGTTCATAATATTGATGATTTGATAAAACATACTTCGTAAGCTGTTCTTTTAGCACCTAAATATCAAAATACAACAGTAAAATATGACCAATTTGTTAATCGTTATTCATTTGAAGTACACAATTTTAAAACATTGGTATTTAAAAGTAAACTAATGATTATTCCTTATATAGATTTGAGTTATTTTGTTTTAGTTCAATAAATATTAATCGTAAACTCGAAATAATCCAGTATAATTTTCTATATATATATTATAGAATGAAATTGAAGGGGTCCCTTCAAAAATCAGACAATTACATTTTTCAAAACTTTTCAGAAAATAAACTTAGCAAGTACATTTTCAATATTGTAATAATATTTATACTAATTTTAATCTATTTATATTACCATGGTAGGTTGCTATTGATTTATAAGTTATACACCAGATATCTACATATTATATATTATAATACATTTTTGGCAAAGATTATAGATGCTAATCCAGCGCACAGTATTTTAAGCTGGCAAAAAAAAAAAAATATATAACATTTTTATTTATTTTTTTAAATTCGTTCAATTGAGTAATTTCCTGTTGTGATTTATGATATTTTAGATTGTAAGCAAAGCGATGAATGTATTGATTTTACAATGATGTGTGTTTTTTTAAATTTTTATTTATGATTTGACCAAATGTACAGAGCAGAGAGAGTTCCCTGGTTTTTACAACACCATTATTAAACTATTATAGGTTATACAATTTTGATTGAATGAACTCCTATTACGTTCATTGATATACGCCGTTCAGAATAGTTCAAACTTCAATTTTAACTAAATTTATTAAAACTTATATATTCCGGAACAACATATTTTTCTGTACATGTTTAATGGAATTATCTAAGTTACAAAGTGCGTTTGACTAAATTATTGTTAATTAGGTACACTTACTGAACACGTGTACTTATATTTTTACGATAACCATAATACATTTAAATACGGATACGGTATACGTTAGCCATTTATCCACCGCAAACAAGTAGAAACGTCTATACCTAATCTGTCTGCAGCGAGAGAACACGCCGACTTAGAACTTCCCCACTCGACACCCTAACCGATTCCACTGCGGTAGGGATCGTGTGGGATGCGCAGAACAGATTTTTGAGGGGCCGTGGTGTACTCTATCGCTGGACAAAGTATATAATATTATGAATTATTTTTCTTACCGATTACAGGTTATTTATAGAATTCAATATAACTTCAAATAAATTTGTTTGTTATTTAGATTTAATGGTTCCAGTATGGACTATAATAAATTATGAGGAATCTTATACTCGATTTTCAAAAGTAAGCTATAAAAATTGAACATTTTATACATTTTGTCAACATTCTGACTTCAAACATTTATGTACACATTTCAAATATGTATTTTTGATATTATTTTAATTGGTTTAATATGCAATACTTATTATTATATATCACCTTTAAAGTACTTACTAGGTCCAATTTTCTATCAGAAATCACTCTCAAAGTTTAAAAACAAAGCATTTTAATGCTATAAAGCGTGTGAACATACATCATCATTATAAAATGATACTATTCATGAAATCAAACAGTACATATTCGTTAGATAAGATTTTACGAATTAACATCATTAAGTACAAAATAATGTGAAATTAAATACAATAGGAAGATAAGGTACTATATAATAGTTATGTATTTATTGTTATAAAAAAAATAATTAAATAATTCCAATTTTGACTAAAACTAAAATAAGTTTAACTGCACATTATTGTATTGCAGTTAGTTTATTATAAATGATTTTTAATAAACATTTACAAAAACAGAATCATGGATTTACTTATTCTGTAAACAAAAAAAAAGTATTTAGACATAATTCCTTAAAAAAACTAGGAACAATCTTATTTTACGTATAAAAAAATCTAATATTTAAAATAATTATCGTGTATAAAATATTTAATTTTATATTTTCAAAATATATATCACAAAGCGTGTCACAATTATATTATAGTAACGCATTTAGTATAGTTATTAAAATAATAATAAGCTGAAAAATATCCTATAAATAATAATAATAAATTGTACGTATAAAAAATATATATAGATATATAATATATAAAATGCATAAATTATTGTATATCTTTCAATATTCTGAATTACATTAAACTTAAACAAACATTTAGGATGTCGATTTTACCAAGATCATAAAATTATTTAAAAAATATCAATGGATAATTTTTAAATATTTTTATTGTTAAATGTCAGTGAAATCGACCGGATTAGTTCCAAAAAAACCTGATGCCAAACATAATACCTGTATAAATCATTTATTTTTTAGTGTCAAAAACGCTGTTTTGCTGTTTAGGCGAGGTATGCCTCGCGGTAAATTTGATATTTTAAAAATAGAAACTCGCTTTAAAATTATTATCGTTTGGCAATGGTGTAATAGTGTATACATAGTAATATTATAATATTATGTTTTGTGATATCAATAATAATGATTTAGTTGATTATTATAATCATTGTAATGGTTCACGGCAACAGCCTCGGGTTAAATCTACCAAGGTAGATGATCATGCCTGTGGGGTTGTGACGGACCAGGTAAAGGAACGGCCTGTCGAACCTGAGCCTCGGCACGTCCGGAAGCCGCGCCTGCCTGGGCCGCAGGTTAAGCGGCAAATGTGAGTACGGGCTGTGCAGCGGCAGGTCTTCTGCGTTGCGCTTCCGGCGACCACCGTCGTGGCCACTGTCGCTTCCGCTGCCGCCGTCGTTGTCGCTACTCTGGCTGCTTCCGCTGCTGTCGTCGTTGACGCTACTCTGGCTGCTTTCGTGGCCACCGTCGCGGCCGGTACGGCCCATCCGCTGCGGCGACGCCGGGTACGTCTCCACGTGGTGCCGGGCGCCGATGGTGTCCTCGCCGCACGTGCTGAACGTGTTGACCTGCAGCATGTCGGACAGGTACAGGTCGTACAGCCCGTTGACGCCGCGCAGGTCGGCCTTCTGGTCGCTGAACACGTCCCGCAGTCCCATCTTCTGTAGGGCGGCCGTGGCGTTCAGCACGGATCGGTGCGAGAACCTCGGCACTTGCAGCTCGAGCCCTGGTCGGGGCAAAAGGCTCCGGAGCACCCGAGACCAGCCGCCCCGCCGATACGATGTCTCGATCAGCCGCTGTTCCAACCGGGCAAGGCCGTCGCCCGGAGCCACCTGGCCCTGTTGGCCCGGCAGCACCAGTATGGTGGACACCGCCGAGTCAGGGCCCAGGCAAACGGCCGTCGCGTCCAGCCCGGGTTCATAGCCGGCCAGGAACCCGCCGCGCCACACGGCCGCCGGCACTGGGACCAGGCGCCGCTGTCTGGTCGACGGCCTCACAACGAAGTACATTTCCCCGTCCCTGCCCTCGGTGGACGCACTCTCGCAGCTCGTCTGTAACACGAACAGGGTGTATAAGTACGACGTAATATAATATTATTATAATGATAACACGTGGAACACAAGACGTGTTCCAATTCCAGTTGCCTGATGGGAAAGATTTTTGCAATCGTGATTTTTGTTTGTTATGGTTTTGTCGTATAGTACAAATCATGGTATTACCTTATGATTCTGTTTACTGATACTTTGTTAAAAAAAATGTTGTATTAATGCCTAGTTGTAATTACGAGTAAATCTGCATTATGCAGCTACAGGGCCGACCCTATTATAGGATAGAGTTTTTAATTCTTATACAATATGCACAAACTAATTTTAAACTGTGTAATTTTAAGATATTTATTATTTATTTACTTATATTTTAAAATAATTATATAATTCAACATTTTCGTGTCAATCAATACCTTAAATTATCTTTATTTTGCTATAATATATTATTTTACTAAATAAACTTTTACAAATAATCACTTAAATTTAAAAATTAGTCTGTGTGCTATATTTAATTATTTTTCTATTTTTTCAGCATTAATCCATAATTTAAAGACCAGATATTTTTAATTCACTCTGGTCACCAGAAGTTCTTAGGACAGCCCTATTCAATGGTTTCCTGTTTAATGATAATAATTATGCTGGAATTCAATTCTACTCTTTACCTTATTATGAATAATTACATCTTTTTTTAAAATATGCTCACATCAAATCCAGTTCACTCATGTTTCAATTAGAGTACCAAAAAAACGTGTTTAAAGATTATTTTATCAGTTTGTGTAACAACTGTAAAATATCATTACTTAAAATATTTTTACCTGAAATACGTTAGCACTGAATGCGGCGAATGGTGGAGTCAAACTCAAACCAGAACCACGAAGATATTCCACAACACGACCCAAAGTTTGCCTTTTGACTAATAAATTCGTTCGTCTCCTTAAAACATCTCCTATCGTATTGAAGTCTACTTCTTCTACGTGTCCATCGTAATACTGTTGTACTCGTTCTTTATAGAAGTCTAGTATTTTTCCATTTCCCTAAAAATAAAATGACAAATGTGAACAATGATAGCATATTTGTGCTATGATACTTAATTTATTTGAGTGGTAAAAATAATGTGGTTTATACTAAACCTAAGTACGAAAGTGGATATAAAATAAAAATGTATAAATATGTTTATCTTGATAATAATTTTTACCTTGTGGCTGTAGATTTCCCGGACGAAAGATGCGGTGGCCACACCTGGATTGTTGATGTTGGTTATTGAGTGCGTTATGTTTCTGAGCACTTGGTGAGGGTTGAACGTGACCATGTCATCAAGCCTAAGCACGTCGTTCATTTGACCGGAAGTAGAACCACGGGCACCTAGGAATACCATGGCTAGCATAGCAGTCAGCTCGAACGGAGACAGCACCAGACTTCTGGAAGCTATCTGACCTTTTCCGGTAACGGCTGTCCACATCTTGAACGACAACTCGTTACAAAGGTCGGCAAATCGGCGCACATCATCACCCAAGAACGCTACACTCGCTTCCATGCCCATGCTCTCATGTGGAGCAGGATGCAGTTCGACTGTTGACGGAGACGCACTGTTGGCCATCTGTGGTCTATAAGCGTTGGACGACGGTCCAGGTGATTTTACTGCAGGTGAAAGAGTGACCGTGGCTGGCGTGGACCAAGTGGTGTAGTTTGTCGCGGCCACCGTAGAGTTTTCGGATACTGCCGTCATCGAGTTTTGTACTTCAGATTCTGCCGTCGTGGCTGTTACTGCTGCTGTTGATACTGTTGCTGTTGTTGCTAATGCTGCTTTCACTGATGGCGTCAGTGATGGCAGTATCGTCGTGGTGGTCGATGTGGACGGCATGGTTACGGTTGACATTGTCACTTCCCTTGTCACCGGAGCAACATAAGGGGTGAACGTTGTGGCCACTAATTCTTCGTTACTGGTCGCTGGATTGGTAACGGCGCTACGGTTTTCAAATGGCGTGGTGCTGTCGAAAAACACTTGAGTTTCTGATGATAAATCGTCCAGTTTGGCCACTTGACCAGGACCACCGGTGGAGCTGACATTGAACACAGTCAACATTTCCAAGCTAGGTTCTGCATTTCGCAACACCTCTTCTGTATCGTTGGTGGTCACAGATTCTGCGGCGATCGTATCGTTTGACTCCGGGTACTTGGTAACCAACTCCGCCGCGTTCGTAGTGAAGTCGTAAAAGTCCTGCGTGGCAGCGTTCTCGGACGCGGCAAATGTGGTGGTCTCGTCATAGTCTGACTTGTCCGTCGCTTGTTTTCGGCTGGCTTGTTCGGTGGATGATTGTTTTCCCTCCGCTGAAGACAATTTCTCGTAGGGGCGCTTGCCAATTTCCTGGTACTCTGTTTCAAGAACCGTTGCCACCGCCGGCTTTGGTGTGTTTTGCAACATGCTAGCCACGGCATTTATACCATCTTTGAGCATCAAGTCTACGCCGGGCGCACTGTTGTTTTCAGTTTCTGGTCTGTCTTTCAGTTGTAATTCTGGAAGGAAATGCGTGACCGGAACGTATTGAGTTTCCGATTCTGGTGTTGTAAATGTGACTGTGGTGGCATTAGTGGCCGTGATCTTAGCCACTGTACTGGACATTATAGAACCTAGTGCTCCACTGGCCGCTGTCTGAGTTATCGGTGTACTAGTTGTTATCTGAGAAGCCGTTGTACCGACATTCGTCGTACTCGACGCACTCGGTGAAGACGCACTCGTTGAATACGCACTCGTTGAAGCCGCACTCGTTGAAGCCGCACTCGTTGAAGCCGCACTCGTTGAAGCCGCACTCGTTGAAGCCGCACTCGTTGAAGCCGCACTCGTTGAAGCCGCACTTGTTGAAGCCGCAGTCGTCGTCACTACGGTTACACCTGTATCTGCAGCTTCCACAGCGGTTTTTACTGCTTCTATTCCTGTTGCCGTCGTGGTTTCTAATGTCGTAATTACCGCTGTTTCTGATGTTGTTGATGTTGTTGCACTTGGTGTTGTTGTAGTTGATGTTGTTGTAGTTGGTGTTTTTGTTGTCGTCGTAGTTGTTGTTGTCACTGAATCTCCAACTGAAGATGAGGAGATCATTGATACCGGAATCCCAGTTATAGTATTTACCACCGATGGTGTCGTAGTCGACATAGAGGGCGTGGGTGTTTGTTGAGCGGTAACAGTAGTTGGAGATACGGTACTACTGGAGACGCTGGATGCTGTTGATGATTTAGTCATAAAAGACGATATTAAATCTCTAATGACGTTAGCGTCCGTAACAGAGTTCAGTGACTGACTGTTGCTAGAAAAGAACGATTTTTCGGTACTCATGTATGGAGTAGTGGAAGGGTATGCGGTTGGATGTTGAGCGGTCATTGGCCATTCTTCTACTTTCACTGATACATATTTATCGGGTTCTGTTTGACTACGAACCGTTGTTGTAGACGAACCATAGCCGAAATTTGGAATAGCCGTAGTTTTTAATTCTTGTATGCGATTCGACAGAGTGACATTCGTTCGATTTATGCCATTTGGTCTATTTGAAGTGACTTTAGTCTGGAAAACTTTAACAGGCTCTTTGACGAATTTATTCTTAGTCTCCTCGGTGGAATTCCAAAATGTATCTATTGGTTGTTTCATGCTAAGAGTTGCATTATTTATCGTTTTGTTAACAACTTTTACGAAACTGTCAATTAATTTATTTGGGTAAGCTTGAGTGGTTTGTGTAATTTTTTGCATATATTTAGTTGACATGTTACTTGGTGGGTATTGATAGTTATTTCTAGTAGTAGAAACAGTAGTCGCATTAAATTTATTAATTGACGATGGCTTTGTCATATAAGAGGCTGTAGTAGCATTCGCATATGGTCGAGGTTTAGTCACATTAGACTTGGGTGGTGCAAATCGTGTTGCTGTGATGGTAGGGGTGGTCTTTTGCGAAAATGGCTTATCTGTAGTTGAAGTTTTATACGTCATTGTAATCGGAGGTTTTCTAGCTGATGTCAAAGCTTCAGTAACTGGTTTAAAAGCCCCCCCAGTGCTTAATGACATTGCTATTGGACTGTAGTAGCTTAATTCTGGTGAACTCTCTTCTGGTATATAATCTGATGTACTATCTTTTTCTACTAAATCATTAGTCTGTAAAGGTTTATGATTGGAAGATTGGCTGTCAGTTACTTGTGACAGCATATCTGATATAGAAGCTGACATTTCTTTATTTATCTCAAGACTATCTGCCATAATAGATGGTTTAGCAGTTGAATGCAAATTTAAAATTGGTTTTTGTAGTGCTGGCTTTTGTTTCTCAAATGACTGTATTGGCCTAAAAGGTTTTTTAGTCGTTGATGGTTTATGTGTTGTCCACTGTGCTGTTGACTGTGTTGGTGACTGTGTTGTGGATTGTGTAGTTGACTGTGTTGGAGTGAATTTTGTTGTTACTTCAGGTTTGACAGTGGAGTATTTCGGTGTTGACCTCACTTTTTCTGTTGTAGTGGCTACTTGCGTTTTTATAGATGACTGTGGCAATTTAAGTGTCGTCGATTGAGGTTGCATTGATACTAACGGTGCTTTAGTAGGTGACAATGGTTTTTTAGTAAATGGAATGTCCATTGACTCAGTTGTTTTGGACGGAAGCAAGTATCCGGAAAGATGAGCTACGTCATCTGGAGTTTCAATTAGTCCTGGGAATAAGGCTGACCACGCGGACGCTGAATCTGGGCGATGTAAAGATGTGCTTGACATAGAAGGAATAGGTTTACCTGAGTTAGCAGCCATTTCATTTTTCAGTACATTTTGTACACTTTCCAGAACCTTATGAACTGCTGGTGCATCTAGTGATTCGAGATCTGAAGCGGGTAAGTGCATAAGTGCTTCTGATGAATGACTTGATAGTGCATCATGATAATATGTAGGGGAAGCGTCAGCCATCACTGATTCTGGATCTGCTCCAGCAATTAAACCATGTATTTCATCCAATGTCATTAGCCGCTTAACTAAATCTCCCGTTTCGTCAAACGTATAAAACTCATAACGGTCTGGTGATAGTAAATTACCAGGACTACCGATTATGGTATCTGTAGGCTTATGTATGTTTTTACTTTGTCCATCAGCAAAATATGTTTTGGTGCCATTCCCATGATCCATTATTACAGATACTGATGTAACCACGCTAAGTTAAATAAAAAATATGAATTACTGATTATATAATTTTAAATGTTTATTTAACATACCTTGAACCAAGAACTCTTCTTGAATCTTCGGAATCTGTTTCCGATTGAGGCGCAACCCTGGTAGGAAGACATTGCGCTGCAGAGAGCAAACACAGGGTCACCAGCCACCGGGTTTCGGTACCCACCATATCTGAATCTTACATTAGTTTTAAAAACCTAAAAAGTATATCATATTTATTTATTATTGCATAAAAAATATTAATATCAAATTATTTGAAAAACCATGCATTATAAATTAATTTTGCAAAGTAAAATATTGAATGATAAAATGTTATTAGATATTTTTCTAACACGATCTAAAATTTTAACTGTAAAAACAAACTAGGTAGTACGAATCATCGCTAAGTAGTAAATTATATACTTGTAGGTATGCTATTAACTGTTTTAGATAGGTTACATGAACCAGAGCGTGAAAACGACTGTGAATGTAAATGTTTTATAACACGTTGACAATTTAGACCTGTAAAAAATATTTTTTTTAAACCTTATAAATAAGTAAATGTATATACTCGTATAAACTAGATAAAAATTCATAAATATATTTATGTACGTAGATAGGAGAATAAGCTTACTCGATTGAAATCGATTAATTGTTAACAGTACTTAATGCAGACAGTAAATGTAATGTGTTTTTTTTTTATAGCATTAATAAATATTTATTCAGTATTTATAAAGATCTAGGCATACACAAATAAGTAAATGTAATAAAGATTTAAAATAACAAATGTTATATTCTTTGATGTGCGATGAATCTGTTCAATTACCACTATTAGTCATTTTGTAGGTACCTACTAGGTTGTCTTACATCAATTATATTAGTGATATCAGTCGGCTGAAAGCATAACCTGTGCCACCAAAGAATAATAATTGACAGTAGTTTTTACATTTTTGTATCATGAGTGTTTGACGATGACAACGTTCAGTCAACGACTTGTATCGTTTCTTATTTCCAAGAGGATAATGGATATATGATATTATTATTTCCATGACATATCGTCCTTGTGCCAATGTTAAACCGAGACGAACGTTGGCTCGTCCGCGGAGGACACATAGCAATAAAAATAATAATAACAACGTATATTATTATCGTTTTAAGGACGTTTTCAAACGGTTTTTTTTTTAATTTTTTTCTTTTTCAATTTTTATTGTGCGAAATATTTACCCATCGCGATTTTCTTTCGACAACACTAGATTCCGTCGAGTTGCACGGGCAATTTTCTCCTAGAACTGGGTTAATATGTTACTGTAGCTTTTAGACCTTTTCCAAATTCGTGTCAATGAATTCCATGAAAATCATCGAAATAATATTATAAATATTAGGCAGCAAAGAAAAAATATGTTATAATATAATACCTACGTGACGAATCAAAAATGAAATTTTTCTATAATGCTTTTAATTCATACCTATTCGAATTTATTTTTTTGAAGGTTTTCTTCGTATAGTGCCTACTAAACCACAGCAAGTACCTACCTATGTCTGTTTGAATGCAAATCGATTGACGAAAATATCTGCGTGTACTCATGCGATTAACAAATTCAATAGAATATTATGTTGCTCAATTGGTTTACGAAAAATTAAATTTGGTTCGTGTTCGATTCAATTATATCAACATGTATGTAATTCGCGTAAGGCTAACTGTTTTCCGTTTGATTTCCACGGATCGATGTTTATGTCGTGTTAATTGATTTTTTGTCAACTACACACACACGGTCAAACAAATCATTATTTATAAAAAAAAAACTGTAACAATCGATTATTCGTATAGAGAAAATTAGGTAATAAGGAAAACGTAACAATAAAAATATGTAGTAAAAAAAAAAAAAAATGTAATAAAAAAAAAAATCAATCAAATAATCAATATATTTTTAAATTTTTACAACGTTTCATATTAAAATATCCATATTTTAATTTTTAAGACGTAGGTTTAATTTTTTGCCAGGGTAATATTATAGAAATTTAACTATTTAGTTAAGCAGTAATATAAATGTATATTAATTTGTTTTTTTACTTAATTAATATTAATTGAAAATGTATAATTAACTAAAAATGTATAAAACGTCATTTGGTACCTACTCTATAAACTTCACATAATTTGATAAAATAGTATTGCAATAGTATCGGGTAAATTATAAGAAAATATTATTATACAACAACTATCCAATCCATTCGAATCACGTGTGTAACAGAAAATAATCTGAAAACGTCAAAATGTAATAAGCACAACATAATAATCTCGTAGTTCATTTCACATCTGACAATATCTTTCACCATATTATAAAAAAAACGAGTATAATAAAGATTCTATTTTATGGGTCAGTGATCTCAAGATGAGGTGTTGAGAAAACAAACATTTTAAATACACTCCTGCCAAAAACAAACATTCAACGAAAAGTAACGTTAAGTACATATTGCAGGTATCTCAATAAATACTTAAGGTACATCCTTGTCGAACAGTAAACCGTTATCGACGTCGCGTCGTTTAACCGGTCCTTGCAGGGCTACAGATATATGTTTAAATCATTACTAAAAATAATAACTATTATTGAATTATGCAAAGCAGTGAACACTATACTACTGATCCTTCTTTAAGAATAAATAAAAAAAAAATGTATTTAATTATTGGAGACCGTGTATCTTTTCCAATGGACATAATTGTGTAATTTTACATATTAACTACGTTTAAGAGAGAAAGAAATATTATACCTACTTAGGTTTGTAATTATGGTGTATGAAAAACGTAAAAAATAAAAAAAAATTAAGATTTGAACCGTTATTGTTTTATTTGCTACGATGGGAGTAATATTTTTTTTCTGTTTTCTTACCTTATTTAATAGTGTCAAATGAAACATTATATTAGATTATTACTTATTTACGTCTTTTTGTTAACGTTTTTGAGATAAAATTACATTTTTCTAATATTTTAAATCTGTAGATGACGATACCCAACTATAATTTATAGTGTAAAAACAGGGTTAGTGCGATTGAATACCGTGGAATCTGAGATATTATAGAAATACAAACACCACGGTTTCGTTAATCTGGATTCTGGGCAGCATCTTCTTAAACAAACGCACTATAAAACTTTAAAACGTCCTAATTTCAGTGAACCTATTTGGAATATTAATTACTAACACTTGTGAAGCCGCAGAAACAGTCCAATAATTCCTGTCTTAAAAAAACATAGACGTTTGAAGTGATTTTGAATAGTGTTTGTTCAGTCAAAGTTTATGAAGACTTTTAATTGCTATAGTTGTTGTATTAAAGAATAAAGATTTGGAAACATTGAGTCAAAACAGTCCAATACGTCTACAAAACTTGATCAAGAAAATACCAGTCAGAAACTACTTCGGGAGTTATTCAACCGATTAGGTTGTCCCGTACTCTCGTCCGTATCCGAGTACTATATGACTGAATCGATAGGACCACAGTCTGAGGTCATCTGGCTGTGTAGCCATACCAGATAATAAGTACCAATTATAAATATTATTACGGTTATAACCAATATAACATGAAGCTTAGGTAAAAAATCAATGTAAAATAATAAAAGACAACATATGAATATTGTTCAAAGAAATAACAATAATGCTCTGAAAACAATTTTAAAAATATAACAATAGATTCAACAATAGTTTTGTCTGAGTAAAAATATTTATATAATTAATATTTTTTGTTATGATTAAACCTTCACTTATAAGTCATAACTATAATATAATTAAAATATAAATACATATCATATTTCATATTTTTTATTTATAAACTAAGGGTTATGGTTTCTCATAAAAATAAAATACCTGATCATTTTAAATGTTACAATGTAACTTTGTTGTTTGACTAAATTATTAATGTATAGCCGTATAGGTAACAAATTTGCAAGTATATTTGATGAAGCGACACAGTACAGTTTTGTTAGAGTCAATAATTATTACTTGAGTGAGAATATAGGACACACCCATCGTAACGCACTTTTTTCTTATCAGCAAAGAACTGAAACAACTTACAAGTTACATGCAAAGAACAATCAACCAAATATATAGTCATCGACTCTCCCAAGTAGACTAAACCACGTAAAATCCTCAACAAATTATCATCACTAAAACAAGTATCCAATGAAGGAAATCCTGGAGCAATTTATAAAAAAAATTCACAAAATAAACTTTTGTCAAAAATTGTAAAACTATAAAAATTATAAAATTATCATAACATTTGCACTAAAATGTATAACCTTTTTTTTAAGATTTAATTAAAAGTTGACTGAAAATCTTTGCTGTAAGAGTATTATGCCTTAAAAAATTTAAATAAATATTATTATGATAAGTACCAAAATCGTAAATTAATATATAAACATTTTTTTAATGTTGGGTTTGCATTCGGGATATATTTTTATCAGTTACTAGTATATATCGGTGTAGTTACTATACTCACAATTTAAGTACTAGCCATAAATATTTAATTGAAAACATTTAAAAAAAAATTTATTTTTGTATTTTTGAATATTTTTTACAAACAGTACAGTAAAGAAACTCAGACTATTTTAAGATTTATGAATTATATTTGCATTGAGAGTACCGAGATCAGCAGAAGTTGCTTCTAAAACTATGCACAAAGTAATAGAACTTCTCTAGACAATACAAGATAGTCTTAAAATTGAGAAATTCTAGAAATTCTATGTTCTCTGCATCAATACTCATTACTTCTAAAATTGGAATGGGAGTGAAAAAGGTCATTCGCCGCGGTTTCAAATCGAGGTATCCATCAAACTTTATTTCGATCGTCTTCAATACGATTTACGATAAAGACCAGTATCTGCAGTATTGACGGGCAATGACGGCTGCCACAATGCTGCCATAATTTGATAACGATGATTTCTACAAGACCGATTAATTGGAAATCGTTCGATGCTAAAAAAGGAGATTATAGGTAGCTGCTGCGATTTTGAACAAACATAAATCAGCGAGAATGCATCACAAAAAATAAATAAATAAATAACTCGCAGATTATTCGAAAGGAACTCACTAAATATCGTTCAATGGTTTTCAAAAAAATCTCTCGCCACAGATCATATATTACTATATGGTATTGCCCTAGATTTCAATGTTTACGAATGCTTATATTTAATATTTGACGTGTCTCCCGCGAGTGCCTACGTCGTCCGGTCCGGGGCGTCTTATTCTCGTCTGGTCGTTCGTCGTCGTATTATGACGACATTATTCTAAAAGCTGTCAGCAAAACACATCGTCACTTCAACAGGTACCTATACAATACGATCGGCACAATGTCGCTCATTCGGGCTAATGGACGACCGATGAACCGGAGAACGATATTATATACGGTTGGGCGGCAGGTCGCGAATTACGCTCCACAGATCGATCCACCGTCACAGTGTCCGATTACCAACAGATGTACCTGGACGGAAAACCATTACAATATTAATATATTTATAGGTACGTCTGCAGGAGGTTTAGTCGTCATAGTCGTCTTCATCGCCTGAGCTATCTTATCTATATATATTCACGTCCTCTCACGATATTTTATTACATCCGTCGTCGTCGCCGCTGTCGGTGTAATTTTAACGCGGACGAGAACAATGGGTAGAATACCAAGTCGAAAAAAAGTAGCATTGTATTAGAATCAGTATCGATAGCGGAAAATGCACTAATTGTCGCCGAGGAGATAAATGTTTTGGATGGCCGACCAGCGACTATACGGAACCTGCAGCACTTGTCGTCACCGCCGCGATGCAAATAATCGTCTGAAGACAAATTACCTATGCCTCGGTGCGACAATCGTGGATAACAATAAAAAGTAATATTAAACAGTTTACATTCGGTATACACGCGTGGTATGTTCTATTATCTCGCAGAGCCGTGAGAGTTGTGCAATTTATCGAAAACTATGGAGCACGTTTCCGGCCGATGAGGTGACAATAATAATGAATGGAGGCGGGTAACGATAAATACGTTTTCGTCAAGCTAGCCGTTAAACCAATCGAACACGAATAGAAACGAACAGTGTAAAAAAACAGTGAATAAAATTGCAGGAATTAAACCACAGAACGTCTCTGACGACCCGTATAACAAAATTAACGGACGATTATAATATTATAGAATATAATATAATACCGCGTGTAAAATATGTTGATTGTAGTACACCTCGTAGAGTATAATATATCTTTGTTTTTTTCCCTCCTCTCGGGATGACGATTATCACCAAAACGATATGATATTTGATTTAAAAGTTAGAACAATGTATTAGTTTAACCGCACTAGCTGTATAGTACACGGATTTAACAATAAGTACCAATTTTATAAGCTTTGATTATTCAATACTATTCATTTTAAGTTACAACACTTCAAAGATAATGACAAAAATGCCTTGCTTATAGTATAAAATTATAAAATTTAATTAAAATTAAGTCAGTTATATAGGTGGGGGGGCTATTATACTATGTATAAGACAATACTTTTTCGATTCCTTTTTATTACATGGTGAAAATTACACATCAACGTTCTTATAGTTCTTACACAAAACTGCAGTGTATAAAAATAACAATTCTATAAATTCATATAATAGAACTGCACCGTCAAAATATATGATCACGTATCTCGTTGGTGTAACAACTACTGCAATGTTTAAAAAAAAAAATTAGAGAAAAACTCCAAAATACAAAATATAAATATTGCTATGAATTATTCATGCGATAAATTATGCTATTATTTACATTTTTTAAGTTATATGAGAAATACATTTTTGCCGAGAAAGCGTATTACTTAAATAATTTAAATAATAAACAAAACTATTTTTATAATTTACGTGTCTGTCACTTTAAAATAATATAATAATTTTTATTTGCTTTGTTTAGGTAATGGTTTCAGTCAATATGTTTAAATTACATCATTTAATTTAAAATAAACAATGCGTAATATTTGTAAGTATAATACGCACTTTTGTTTTTATGAATATTCAATGAATAAGGAGATCAAAGGACTCTGAAATAATAATTAATCCAAAGTATACAATCTTGAAAAAATCTTAAGTATCTTCGATAAGTATTTATGTCATGGGTTACGGGTAAGGTTACAACTGTATACGTAATATACTAGATAGGTCAAATAATAATATAGTACCTAATTCAAATGTATTACAAAATAGACACAAATAGGACCTATGCATTATAAAATTGTTAATTTTTTACAACTGAGGATTTAAATCATAAAAACGTATAATAAATTGATTTCTTATTGTTCGTCTCGTAATTAGTTTCTTTTGTTTAGACTAAAAATACACACGGATCAATCTCGAAGTAATGTCCATTAGCTATTGAATTATTAAATTGTAAAATAATACATTATCGTAATAAATACTGTTAATAAGTCAATAATTTTCATAAAAACTGCAAGTGTGCATAGATTTACTGTGAAATATATTACAGACAGTTTGAAATGTGTTTTAATAAGAGTATCGGAATAACGGTGCATTAATACCGCATTCGAGGTACCTATACGTGTTATTACCACAATTAGTACGGACCGTAAGTCAAAGACCTCTTGTACCCTTTGTGCTTCACCGGTTTAACTTAGTATTAACGTTCAAATAAAGTATAAAACCGTGGAGTATTTAATAAACACGAGGCTCGGAGGCTCCGACGATATTGAGATAACGATCTGAACAAAAAATTTTACCAGGTTAAATAAAATAATATGGTTCGTGTGGATCTGATGATTCAACTATGTAATTTGCATGGATATCGTGTTACAGTGTTATTAGTATACATATAGATATAATATTATAGTATAATACATACATACATCGATTTTGATCACTGTACTTAGAAACAACTCAGACAATAATTACATGTCTTACATGGTGGACTGCGTAATACCATGTTAGTAATAAGTAAAAACTAACAATAATCGTATGTTATTATTATTTTTTTTTACGTGTTTAAAACCACCAGAGACTTATATTTTGCGTATTAATATTTTACTTGATTATGATTTCAAATAGGTTGACAACGTACTTGAATATTAATTTAGGAACAAGACTAACTATTATACAGATGCATAGAATAATATTTTAAAAATTAACTACCTTCTTGTAGTTGGTATCAATTGAATAATATAATTAGAAATATTTTTGTTTAAATAAATAGGTAAATAATGTCAAGAGTGTCGACAATAATAGCTTCTCCCCTGAAGACATTAAGCTAAACTAAATTGACATCGATAATATTAAGATACAACAATATTGTGTAGATTATTTACCCCCCCCCCCGCTCAAAAAAAAATAAAAAAATATATTCCTACGTAATATAAATTATACTGAAATATAATACGTAGTCATTATATAGATTATTAGGTATAAGGTACCAAAATATTGAAAATTTTTTTAGAAATGGTTTTAAATAGTTTATAATAAAGGTATTTTGAAACAAATTCAACAGGTTTCTGCGTATTGAATTATAAGTGGTATAATTTACATTTCAAATTTCGATGGTGTTGGCAACTTTAAATTAATAAAAGGAAAAACTGTCAGTCGGATACGGAACCAAGAGCGTCCAAATGAAAAAACGTACATTAATTATGATATTATTAAGTTTTTAAGTTTTGTTTTATTTAGTTCCACAGAATATATGAAATTAACTTATTATACATTTCACATAATATTCTGTGACAGTTGGTAGTTATACACATAATATATTGATGCGTTATATATAATCAATACGACATTGCATACATATGAACGAATTATTATAGGTATTATTATACGTCTGTCCATGTATCAATGCAATAGCACATCGTCTGAATGCAAGCGTATCGTATACTCAAGAACCCAACCAATAATCATATTATAGCTGCAGCCGATTCTCTGCTCGAAGTATTATTGTAAACTGCATCCGCGTGCAATGGTCGATAATATGCATAATATGTGCAGTGTGTATAATTTAATATACTGGCAATCTGTCGAGGGACACTAGAGAGTTCAACGACACGCTTTACACACGCGTATCTATATTATTGCAATAGTTGTTGCCGTCGTCGTTGCATTTTCGCACGCGGGTGGTTGACAAACGGCTTCGGGTGGTGAAAAAAAACCGACAGTCCGGAAAACCGCAGCTCCATTATCGACCGGCGATGGGGGCAGAGGGAGAGAGAGACAATGCTCATTGTAACTGTTCTATTTTTTGAGTCACAGTTAAAGAAAGAAAAAACTTTATACCTACTTTAATGTAATTGTAAATCACGTCGCCGTACGTGTGCACTGTACGTTTTATCACATTCTACGTTATATCGGTACGTTTTCATCATCTGTAACCGACCGCCGACGGACGTTTGAGTTTACGTTCACTCGCCGACTGTAACCTACACTTGTACAGTTGCGATTCGGGCGAACGACCCACGGAGTTGTCTCCACGCACAACACTTACACGTTATTATATATAATGTGATCGAAACACAATCGTAAAATAATAATAATCTATCGCGGCGAAACGAGACGACCAAATGAAACGCGTATAACATCGATACGGGCCGAAGACGCGCGCGAACGTATAATATCATCATTTGATAATAATAATAATAATAAAAAATAAAGTATACAGTCCGAGATGTAGGTCTGTACGGCGGTGGCGGCCGTCTCGACTTATTATTGTACACGCACACTCACGCACGTGTCCGTTATAAGTTATAATAGGCGGCGACGGTCGTGTCTGCGCGTTATAATGGTGTATTACCCGACGGACGGACGGTGAGAAACGGTGTGATTTGAAGATCCGTCACAGGCGAGTATATATTATATTATATTAGACCTATATAACATGTATAACGCATATATACATACATCTTTATACCTACCTGTACAGTAATATAACATCCGATGACTGATGAGATACCTACCCACAGTCGCTTGTACGAGATTGATACTCGAAACGTATATATAGATGCGCACGATATATAATACAATATGTACGAGTGCATACGCGGACGCGTTAGGTTAAATAGGTGTTGCGAGAGAGGGTTATGGTGTATTAAACGCATTAATATCATAATATATTGTATTATTATTATTATTACTGTCGTATTATTATGCACGTCTCGTGCGTAGGAGGCGAAGGCGGTAAACTCGGAACACAAAAGTGGGTCGGCGTGCGGATCGGTCACCGGCTCGGCCGACGGCTAAGATTTAATAATGTGACGTCGAGTTCCTCTGGGCGAACGAGATGCTCTGTATTTATTGCTCGTCGAGCTCGCTGTACGACAATGATATGTGTTATGCGCGCGAATAAGAACTGTATATTATTATAAATAATAATGCACCTATGGTATTATCGACGTGATGTGTTGACGTGTATAGTGTACACCGTATATTGTATATATATATAGTACTATATAGCTGCAGGTACGACGTATAAATTAATGTAAAAATACGAACACAGTACGCGGACCCAACACCGTAAAGGACCAGCGGCACAGTACCGTTTTCTGTAAACAGATTTAAACCGGTCTACGAGTGTTTCGAATTTTTAACTTTTTTGAATCCGACGATATGAATAAATGTATTGGCAGATCTTTGGAGGAAAAATGTACAACAGGATAAAATCGTAATAGAAAAAAGACATAGCAATAGAATTGAGATATTTTTAAAAAATAGTAATTGCATTCCTAGATCGGTTAGCGAAATAAAATATTTCAAAATTACATTTTTTTGATTGTTGGACTAAAATATAGAATTTTCCCTACCACTCAACTCATAATGATATAATAAATTGATAAACTTGCCTCAGTGTTGGAGGATCTATTTCCATGACCTCCCAGCCCGTAGCCAATACGTGACTGTGACCAGATTTTTTTTATTAAAAACTAGCTATATATATCCACCATCTCCATTCATATTATTACGTATACATGACAGTTCGGACAGAATAATAATAACAATTAAATGGAAAAATAATAAATGAACGAAACGGTGCCGTCCGTCGGTCCACAACATGTCAGCGTGATAGCTGTACCGCGGGTGTGATTTAATTAACAGAAATATATTACAATTTACTGTTGTAGTCATTATGTTTCTGCAACGATTGGAATTCGCCTCCCTCGTGGGACAATTATGTTTGAAACGGAAATAATATATTAATATGAAGCAGTTACTACTATACGACAAAATTACACAAAAACTTCAACGATGCGCCGATTCGTATAATAATATAATAATAATATACGTAATACACCTGCATGCCTATTATTATTATTATTATTATTATTATTATTATTATTATTATTGATACACAGAAGAGTAGGTAGTAAACTAATAACGAATTCGACGTGTCTCTTGTGCATTGTCAAGAAGTGAATAAAAAGTTGATTACAATATTCACGCGTGGACGCGAAACGAAAAATGACAACGTCGTTACAAACGGGAAAATTCAATTTCATAACTTTAATAATATGCATAATCTATTAATCTGCATAATATTATACTGTATGATTTACACGTGTAAAAAATATACATTTCAATAAGACGAAAACGCGCTCGTGAATTAATATACATTAAAATGAACAAAAAACCGCGGTGAAATGTATTAAATCAAATCGACACTTTAACGGTATACGATTATTATTATTATTATTATCAATAATAGGTATGATCAGTCGTCAAAGTATTATTATAATCGTGCCACATGTATACCGCGGGTGAGAATTGAACAAATACAACGCAAAGGATTTAAATTTATTCATAACCACGTTTTTTTTTTTTTTTTACTTAAAATAACAATTATGGACGACGATTGCGTTTATTTAAAAATATTATACACCGACATAATTATATAGATATATAAACACATATAGTGAACATTGGAAAAAATAATATGATCGTCACCATTTCAGAGTTTAGACCAACAAGCTTCGGGCCGTACATAATTAGGTATGTTAAAATGCGTCCAAATGTACAGTTCGATCGGTACCATAATATTGATCTGCAGCGGTTTATCAGAATAATATGAGTAAAATTAATACATTCATATTATTATATAATTTGTGAATTTGACACAGATTTTAGTTCTTCATTGTCTTATATTTTTTATCATTACTATTTTTATTTTATTTTTTAAACCGTATAATTTATTTAACAACGCGATGTTAACTTTGACGAATGCATCATTTGCGGGTAAACGCGAATAATTGTACAGTTATAAGGTACCTACTCTACAGCGGTTTATAGTCGAAAACATCTGACGACAACAACGGCTAATTAATTCCAACGGAAATTTATCGATCCGGTGTTCTCTGACCCAAAACATATTGGATATTATTGACCTACGTATTCTGGAGTATCGTGTTCGTTACAGATACTCATCTCGAAAATGACTACAGTATTATAGGCATATACTATAATATTATATAGTCGTATATTATTATAACAGTTTGTTGTACCGTTTATATGTGCTGCGCGTATTATATGCTTTCGTGTGCATTCGAGTTTCGTGTATTATTAGTTATTACTTATTTCATGCGTTAATATCATATTTTGGTATATCGTACATAAGTAAGTACCATAAAATACGGTACGCAGGTACCTACATATACATGTGCTAATGCAAAATAGGCACGGAATTATGATTCCGTCACCTATATACGTCTGTAATATTATACACGTGTACCTACTGTGCCTGCTACTCATACATGACGTGTAAAACGCGTATGCGAAACGAGCTCGGAAAAATCTGGTATTCGATGGTCGATGGATCGAAACGCCGACGAGGAGGCGTAAAATAACGTACAATTCGAATCATTTGCCCCGTGTCTGCCTTGCCCGACTGCCGCCCCAGAACTACGCTGAACCTGTGTTATTACAGCAGTCATATTACGGCGTCGGTATTAAATAATTATAGCTATAAGTAGACGTATTATAGTGGTTTGCTCGTATGTTATGGTTTGCGGGTCGACGGCCGTTTATTGCTGTGCGAAGGAACGTGTAACACGGCCGTAAAGTGCGCATAATTATTCGCCACGAGAACGTCTTCATTACATCGTTATATCATATTAATTATTATTATTATTATTATCACTGTTGTCTTTTGAACTAGATGTGATTAAGAACAACGGATTAGAAACTAGTTTTTAAAACGACACCAATTACAATAGCGGTATGATTATCTTGTTGAATGTGTAGCTTCAACGAACGATATCGATATAAAAAAAAAAGCATAGGTACGTATAACAGCGAGTATTAACCATGGTTATATAATCTAAACATTAGTTTAACATTAGTTTGCTATACATGCGTTGCACTTTAAATATCCCATAACACGTTTGGCTCTATATATTAATTTAAAAATAATTTTTTACATACAACACGTCTTACACAAATAATGTATTAAAATGTCATATTTTTAATATTATTATCCAACTATCGAAACCATGTAGGTAGTCTTAAAAATATTAGTGATAGTTATTTTCCTCGTAATATACATCGTAGCATGACACTATAATATATATATATAATATTAAATCTAATAGAGTAGATGCCTAATATATAAAATTGTGAAAACTTTATTGATGATATTATAATTTATAGGCACGCATCCACATTTTAGAAAGATTTGACCTAGACACTGTAATACCTATTACATATAAATATTACAATATTAATACAGTAAATCGAGGGAAATTCTACGTCGACTTACCGTCCTGTGAGCTCGCGGAGCAAACCACATGCCTCTTGAATTATTAATAAGCTAAAACTGTGTCACCTTCAGTGACTGCGGCTTTTTACGGTTAAACCATAACCATGTGTCCTGATAGTGACATGGCTATAATTGTTACCTTGCAGTTGTTTGTTTATACTGACTTCCGAAACAAAAAAAAAATGCATCGAAAAAGATGTGTCATAGTGCGCTTAGAATTACATTTGTTTTCATTATTTATGGTAAGTTAATATGTAATTGTAATAGGTACCTATTCCAAAATAATAATAATAATAAAAAAAATGAATAATGATCAAAAATAGATAAAATCATATTATTTATTACACCTCACGAACAATTATGCATATTATATTTCATATATGTACCTATATTAATTAATTTTGAGTCATACCAACAATGTGGTAAATTAGCTAGTAGCGAGGTTAAAACTTTTACAATTTATCTTATACTTTTACTTGATACATATTAGGACATTTTGTATGACTGACAAATATAAAAGTTTCTTAAAATGATTCATAAAAATTACAAGACTATTACCATTTACCAATGAAAATAATAATAACAATTTGAAGTTTCAATTATAATATTTTAATTAAAGTTACTATAAAGGTTTCTTATTTTGCAGTTCAATCATTTAAAAAGATTGAAAATAACATAACAATTCCTCAGAAAAAATAAATCACTACAAAATGGGTATTTAAAAAAACAATTTAAATCAAAGAATGATATTTTTTTGATAATGAATATTCTTAAACCTGATTTATAAAACCTATAATAATTTCAGGCATTATATAAAATTCTTACTTCTATTATAGTTTAAAAAAATTACTTGGTCGAGGAATAATCAAATAAGCAAGAGGCGCGTCGGCCGAATTATTATATTTTCTCAAATATGATGTAAAATATATTAGAGAATTTATAAGAAATTATATATTTTACACTAATATAGTTCCGAATTTTCGGTACATAAAATATCTATAGCTATATATTGTACTCGGTTTCTACGTGCTTATAAATATAACACATCCTATAATGAGATAAACATCTTTAGGTAAGCATTCAAAGATTTGTAAAGTTCGAACTTAGTACACCACACTTAGACGAGTTAATTGGTTCTAGACTATAAATTATCTACATTCCTTCAAAATATTTGAAACAATTAAAATAAAACAAATAATAAATAGCACTGAATTCATACTAAATAAAACTTATTGATTAACGTTGTAAGTATAATATATGTTTGTAGTATCTATGTTATCTATGTATGTCTGTATGTAGATGACTGGTACAGTCATAATGGTAACAGTGTCATAAGCGATCTACCAAAATTGTGGTGAACTATATGTAGGTACAATAGCTGTGTCGTAGCTGTGTGTTCTGAGAAATTGTTATGTTATTTTCAATCATTTTAAATAATTGAATTGCAAAATAAGAAACCTTTATAGTAACTTTAATTAAAAATAATAATTGAAACTTCAAATTGTTATTATTATTTTCATTGGTAAATGGTAATAGTATTGTAATTTTTATGAATCATTTTTAAGAAACTTTTATATTTGTCATTTTGTTAGTCATACAAAATGTCCTAATACGTACAAATTGCTTACAGAAATTGTATTATTAAAGTAAACTTTAGTAATTATTAATTTATGAAGAACCTTAGGTTAGGCTAGTTTTACTTTTCTCATAATAACCTACGGGCAAAAGGTTTTTAAATTTAATGTTTTAGAAATCAAAATTGTATTTCTAAAATCTCACTGTGCCGCTTAATTAAGTCATAAACCTGATAATCGTGTGCATTATTGTTGTAACTGTGTGAGACCTTAAATTTAACAACAAACATTTTAGATCACAAAAATTATAGTAGACGGTTTGTGACGCCGTTGTCGTAATAATCATCGAGTCAAAAATACATTCTTACGTAGGTACGTCGGTAACCTAACCTAGTCAGAGCAGTGGTGCCGAAGTCCTTGCTAACGTCGAGCCATAGCAGGCAGGCCACATTTTATTTACATCATAACTAATTATGAGCATTATTATATTTATGTTTATGAGTAAATCTATAATAGGGTACCTGTATTAAGTAATTAAGATATAAACAAAGTCTTGAAATTTT
This sequence comes from Nasonovia ribisnigri, assembly GCA_027563435.1. Taxonomy (NCBI): domain Eukaryota; kingdom Metazoa; phylum Arthropoda; class Insecta; order Hemiptera; family Aphididae; genus Nasonovia; species Nasonovia ribisnigri. The sequence continues at coordinate 33,964 of JANEHU010001717.1, forward strand.
AAAAACTTCGGCGCCACCGAGTCAGAGCAAGCCTTTAAATATACAATAATTTATATCATAATTTATAATCCACACATTAACTGGGCCTATCGATAAATAATGTATAGGTATTTCTGTGGTAGTTCTAACATAATAAAAAGTCCCGTCGGTCGTGCCCCCCGTGTTCACACAAACCATATAAAATATATTACGTACATGTAAATAATAGTATATAGTAGTCTATTGACAGTGGTATTATGATAATAATATTATTACTGTCAGTCGTGGGTTCTTACCTCGGTGTAGAGATGTGTTGGTTTTGTCACTTGAGACGTGAACGTGGGACGGACGAGTCGGTAAAGCGATCGTGTTTAGAAAAACGCACGAGAAAAAAAAAACTAGACCCCCGTGACAGCTGAAATACCCGCTTCCAAAAAATCCCCTGATGGTCGGCAGTGGCGGGTTTTCTGTTTGGGGTGCGGTTACAGGTGGATGACTCTGGCGGCAGCGGTGGTCGCGCGGGAGAGCAACCGTAAACAAGTCGATGTCAATGCTGTTGTTGTCGATATGAACGAAAACGCAATAATATTGTGTACGAATGGCAATGTCTACGCGCGCACGTCAGATGTGTTCGGAATGTACTGTGGAGCTGCGAACGTAGTGCGGCACCGACGTCTTGTACGACACTGAGGCGGACTGCGGAGGTGGTCTTGGTCGTCGGCTGCGACTGCGGTTGTGTTGTCGGCGAGGAAGAGGAGCTAGGCGGCGGCGGCTCCACCAGAAACCGGACGTACCGCGGAAACCACAGCGACCAGCCGGCTGGTTGCTGCCGTTGCTGGTGCTGCAGGTCGCCTTCCCCCCGACCGAAGATTCCGTTATCCCTCCGACGGCGGCAGATCGGCGGTGACCCCGAACCGGTGGCGTGTGCGTTCCGCGCTCTTATCGCGTCCGTATTTTTTATTCGAGTTTGAGTTTTTCTTCTTCTTTTTTTCGTATTATCCTAGAAAGACACCGCAGTATAATATTATGTGAAATGTTCTGGCGAAAACGATTTCGATGCGAATAACGTTTAACATCGTTTCAACGGTAGGTAAATGAGTAATAACATTACATAGTATAAGTAGGAACAGACGAAAGAACAAAAAACCAACAAAAAAAACGGATTCGTGGGAAATTACGAGGCTAGATGCACTTGTTTGCATGTGCGCGTGTGTGAAATGTACGACAGACCTTTAAGCGTTTTTTTTTTTTAGGTTTGATTTTTTTAATTATCACCGAATACTGACGACGACTGCCTGTGAATTAGATCGCCGCGTGGAAATTAGTCGAACGGTATTGTATAACAATAATATAAACAATAATAATATAATAGTGTACACGATACTATAATATACTATATAAATGTATAACATAGGTAGTGTTGCAGTATGCCATATATATATAGTAACTATAGTAACTATACCAACATCGTTTGAATTATTATGCCTACAAAATTAAGGTAAATATATGCGGCAAACCTTATATTAAAAAATGACATCTACTGTGATGTCATTGACATTCATCAAACATAATATTTTTCGCGTTATCTGAATCATTCGTGTTCTCTCTGCGGTAATTTAGATTTTCCATATTATTTTGTTTTAATGCCCGTACATTTGTTTATTTTTTAAATTCCAAAAGTTCCTTGAAGTTATGTATTGCTTCCAACGTATTTTGGTGCAAGTGCTTCACACAGTTTTCAGTATTGTTATGTATCTGCGTTCCAAATTCCTTGTCGAAAAAAAACCAATAGTCACGGTGTATTAAACATTTGTGAACCATAATTGTATAAACTTAAAAAATAATAATTATTAACACTGCAGTTAACGCTTTTAACTTTTTCATAATTTATATATTTTATTGTACAGTAGACGGATATGAAATAATAACGATAATTAATAGATCATATTGTGTGGTTTTTGGTCATCCTCTTGGCAACGGCCATTTTTAATGTCATAATAAGCACTTTGCACTTTTAAGTGTATTAACTTAAGCTAAGTGTATTACACTTCCTACATAGAGTCTGGTAATGACTGAATTTTGTTTATATATTACACGCTACATACGACGTTTGGTCTATTGTGGGCACTCACTAGAAATATAAGTAGTATCTCCTATGTTCTTTAAGATCATCATTTAAATGTTTATTACCACACTAAGCTGCTGGGAAAATTATGCTTAAACGTTGATAGCAGTAAACTTCCCATTAAACTAATTTTTGACCGTCCATCGTTAGTCGTTACTGTGTAAATCTCGCAATCTCAGTACAAATCTGAACTTCAATTAGTAATAATTATTGTTGTTTCTTTGCATTGGTGATTCACCAAGCATGCTCAAATTCTGATTTTTAAAATTTTTAAATAAATGGAAGGACCATATTTTTAAATACTTAGATTTTATAAGGAGTGTACTGCGGGCTCTGACAATATATACTTATTTTTTTTCAAATGTGAATTATTGTAAGTTGTTAATCAGTATTCAGTTGACACTTTTGAAAAATTGTTTGTATACTCGTTTATCTCAATCGAAATTTAATCGAGTAGTTTTAGACGTATTTAACTTTGTGTGATATTGTACTAAGGATAATTATTATATGATCATGATAATTATCTCTTATCTTCGTGAACATAACTTGTTAAGTGTTTGGTGTTAAATTTGATATTATTGACGACTATCCAATGTCTTACAAGGTCATCTGTTTCCCTTGTTATTTGGATTATTTGTTAATAATATTAAAAGATATATTGTTAACTGTCAGTTTCTACTTTTTGCAGATGACTTAAATTAATTTTTAAAAATTAATGTAGTAATTGACTGCTTGCTTTTACAAGACGATCTCAATTCATTAGTGGCATACTGAGATTGGCTGATGGTTGTGAGTTGAAACTTAATATTTCAAAATGTCTATATAACTCATGAACGTATTGATTATTCGGTATGCGATTAATGATAATGTATTGTTATTTGCGGGTAATGAGATTACTAATTTGGTTATTGTATTCGATCGTGAGTTAAATTTTCATGTTTACTTATATGAATTGTGTTGTAAAGTATTAAAAACCATAGGTTTTATATAAAATAATTTGTAATGAATTTAAACTATTGACTCCTATGAAATCCTTATAAAGTGCCTTTTGTGAAGTCAATTTTGGAATATGAAGCTGTTGTGTGGTATCCTGATACCTATTTCGATTTTCGGGATGAACCAAATCGAATGTGTTCAACGAAAGTTTCTTAACTTTGCTATATATAAATTAAAAATTGATCCCTTACTATTATCTAGTTATGTACCATCTTGGCCCTATTACGTTAGGTGATAGAAGGCTTGAAGCTAATTTAACTTTCCTGCGACGTCTTATTTATGGTATTATTGATTCTCTTGAACTATATATTGATACAATTTAACTTTAAAGTTCCATTTTTCAATGAGCACCACATGTATTTGTTTTTTTTACCTATATATGCAACACCAATTATTCAAACACGTTCAAATTTTGATTTAAATACATCAACATTTTCAAAAAGATTATCTACTTAACAATGTATAAAAAAGGTAGATTTTTATTTGGAAAAAAAGAAATACCTATGTATCTATCACCACAGACCATAATATTATAAATTCATAATTACATATATATTATACATTTTGCCTTAGCAGTAGTTTAAAATTTAAATGTATATTAAATCCTAACTTCTCTTAAAATTATATCAAATTTCTGCCCATACTGATTAAGGGCGTCCAGTGTGATTTCTCTAGTCATTAAGCACACCAATATATAGTTGTAGAGTTATATGTATATTATATTATGTATATTCTGACATATTTTAATTTTTATAGCTTTATTCTTACATATATGTATTTATCCACACAAATAGTAAATGCCCAATAATTCATATAAAGAAATCTATTAGCATATCTGCTGCTGTCGCTTCAACAATCTTTTTACTACACAAATTCAATTATAAAATAATATACTTTATTCTTAACTTAAAAATGTTTTCATAATAGTATAGGTAATCCGTGATTGAAACATAGTAATATCAGGATCTGTAGAGTTATAAAAAAAATTGAGAAATAATATGTCTAGGGGGCTGGGCCTCTAGACCCCCTGGATCCGTCACTGGGATCAACTTTAAATTTCTTATACCACAAAATACTCCAGTCATCGTTTTTGTATATCTTAAATGTTGGTCCATATAGTTAAATGTACCAGCTATGTTGTGGCATATATACAAAATGTAAACATATACATTGTATCAGAAATTTATAAAATGGATTCATTTTCAAGTTTCTGTTCTCTCACTAACGCCCATGCTTGCACAATATTGTTTCTTTACATTTTTATGTAATTATTAGTTAATTAAACCTGATTTGTAGAATACTGAACAATTTATTCAATTTTTCTTTAAAAACGATTTATGTTATTATAATCTAATATTTGTACACATATTTTTATTTTTTAGATTTTTTGAATAAATTATATAATATTGCTTGTTTATACCATTTTGTGAGCTTAATTCTAAACTAAAACAAAACGTATCCATTTTATGATACAACCATAAAAATTGGCTTATTTAACGATTTTACGCGTATTAAAATCATTAAATAATATATTTAACGTCTTATCTTACGGAAATAGACCGTTGAGGCAATTACAGTTGTTCACTACGCGTAAAACGTGTTTTAACCTCATTTTTCTTGCTACCTTAGGACATTTCCCTTCATTAAAATATATAATTTGGATCAATAATCATCGATACATCCTCTAAAAATACCAATGAAGTATTATCTATGCGTATACAAGCACGTTTCCACAGTTTTGAACCAATTTTCTGTTCATTGTGATGGATAATTGACACCTCCGTGTGACGTGCAGGAAACAATTGCATTGTGTGCAGCATCAAATATCAGTTAATTAGGTATCGTATTCTAGACCGGTGATTATTTGATCATTAATAATTGTTAACACCAATTTCGAGTGTCTCACTCGTCATTCGGAGAGCAATTGGGTTTGAAATAAATTTATAATAAGCCCCTAGTCTTCTATAATGACTATACTAAATAACTATAATTTGAAATGTCTTGTATGTCACCTATGTTGGTTTAAAATTATTCATGTACAAACATCAACCTAAACATGACAAATATAATTAAATGATATATATATAACATATCAAATGCCTAGATTGTGGTGAAAAATTTACAAAAACTATCAACACTATAAATTATAATACAAAATATTCAATAATAACACATAATAATATAATATTATGTTCATGATAAAGATGCGCATAAATCAGTTGTTGGAAATATCGTATTAATTGTATTTTATATAGCAATAAGATAATACGTGGATGCTACAACAATAGCTAATAACTTTTTTTTTAGCTTGGTATGCACATACTATTTTGTTACGATAGTAGCTATAGTGTGATACTATATTATTTTCATTTGAAAAATCTCAAAATTTGTTGTCACAAGAATTTAATGTTTCTAACTATAATAAAAGGTTGGCAAGTGGATACCGCTCTGCTGTTGATTTGGTATCGTGTGGGGCCACTGTAATGGAAGTTTTAAATTTGAATTAAATTATATAAAACCATTGTACATTTGTACTAATACAAAAAACGATTCTGAGCGAAATCTGTCAGCCGATATTATAATAATATTTTTACAAAATATAATAACATAATTTTAACTACAAAATATCATCGTTATCCTCTGTGTTTAAAAATCACATTTTTTTCAAATTTGAACTCATAACTTTTATTAAAAAACTGTGTTTAAATCATATTAGATTTTTTGATTACAAAAAAAAACCCTTCATTATAAACTAAATACATTCCACTAAATCTAAAATTACCGACATTCAAATTAAAAATATAACCGTTTTTCATGATCACGATTTAATGATCTGCCGTTCAGTAAAACAAAATAAAAAAATTCTATATAGCTATTGAAAAAAAAAAATAAAAAAAATAATATTTAATACAAATACAGGGTGATTCGCCAAACATACTCAGTTCTTACCCTCATCTTTCATTTCATAATGAATTTATTCAATTTTACAATAGCATTTTGGCATTTATTAATCTTATTAATAAAATTAAATGGCGAGATCGTGACCATTTTTCTCAAAAAATATTGGACGAATTCAATTTATTTTTTTTCAATACATTCTTTTCGTCAAGAAGAAGAGCGTATCGCCCATTATATTCGTGTCAAGACGCATCCTGTTTATCCAGGAAGTAATAATAATTTGACCATGTGAGCAATAGGGATTTCTTACACTTTGTTTATCACCATAGCAACGAATAAAGTATTATCCTATAAAAATAGTATTAGCCATAAGATAGCTCAAAATATTGATAAGGTTCTAAACAAAGGGTTATTAGAAATTAAAATCAAGTGATCTCGAAAAAGAACCGACTAGAGAATATATACTAACTTATATTTGCTAAAGATATATAATATATATATATTATATAGGTATACACATTCTGGTAGTATTATACCTATCTGTTGATATGTTTGACGCGACCCGCATTAGTAGCAAGTACAAGTACAATAATTTATTACTAATCTAAAACTTAAACATTATTTTCAAACATAAGGCAGAAATATTATGTATATATCAGTGTGTGTTATGAAAAATATAAACGTTTATTAATATAATTATAAAAATTCGAGTGGGAAAAATAAAAAAATTGGAAAAATAAAAATTCCATCAATTTATTAATAATATTTAAAATTTTCATAATTTCTATTGTTTTCTTATTGTTATTTTCTTATATTTTCTATCCTAATTTCTTACTTATACCCATACTGTATATTTTAATAGGTTAATGTTTATTTTTTTTATAACTGACTTCTAGATAAAAAATTACCACGGAAACGCCGGGTACACCTGCTAGTATTACATAAAATAGAAAACAATTGAATTATTCAATAAATAAAATTTATTAGGCTAAATTATTTTTATAGAAACTTACAATCATCCAATCTACAACAATAGTTTTATCGTTTTAAGAGTTGTAGATGGTACCTATACTATATATAAGCTGTATAAAGCAGCGGCTACAACAATAATATTTTCTTGTCACCACGCACGACCACACGCACAACACAACACAACACACGTCTAACATTTTTTTTAATGCGGAACCACAGTGAACAGCGTCTTGGCTTGACCTTCTTTACGACTATCACCGGGTCTGTCATCACAGCATCCTGCAAGACTCCACAAACGACTCGTGACTTCGCCACATTGGACTCGGTCAGACTTTTTGGATCTGTTTGTACTGCTGTGGCCGACGGTGATAGAATTTCCGTTGTAGGAGTTACAAGTGCAATATTCGGCATGGAAAAAAAACGTGTCACAAGCCGGCCAGCAGCGTTAATGTTCACACGTATCTTGGCCTCATCCAAATCCATTTCATTCAATGAAGCCGTAGAAACCGTGGAACATGAACGCCGCCTAGATTTAACCGTCTTAACGGCCACCACCGGATCCGTCGTCACAACATCCACATCTTGCAGGTTAGAACAAACAACTGGCCTACTGACTTCGGTCGGAATTTTCGACTTTCCTGCAGTAGGGATTATGGCGGCGGACAGTGATTGTATTTCCTTTTCGCGGCTCATCACCCAAATTTTTTGTCTGCAAAAGCAGTGTTTTTCCAGTTGACTTGCACGGTAGTTGATTGCACGTCTCTTTACCAAATATAAATGCACAGCGTTTGTTATAATTGAAGATATGATAATATCAATATGACAATAATTATAATTGGTTCGCTATATACGTAAAAACAATAATCAATTTGTTATAATAACAAACTTTAAACAATCGTAAGACGAATGGCAAATTCCATGGAAACTTAATTTGGATGTTAACCACATAGGTATACCACCTATGTCTGAAATAGATAAAATAATAATAATATTAATAATCAAATTTTACAGGTAAATAAAACTGTGCCAAACAATACTGTAAGTACATTTTTAGGCACGTGATATTTTAACAAGTTTTCAAGGAAAAAATGGATGTGAGCATGCTTGGTGGAACACCATCGACTTGTATACATTATGTATTTTAATAATTCATACTATCGCGAGGGTGTATTATTAGTTGCAAAACCTGGGTGAACGTCGCGTTACACTCAGAATTTATACCTTAGAATTTAGATCATACACTAAGCATGGACCCATATTGCAATAAATTGAAGCACATATTGGCTACAAGTCTCTATTTCAGATCAATAATCTGTGAATACGCATAGAGAAATGTCACATATTTATTTACTTATTTGAATAAATGTAAAATATAAATATAAATCAATCAAAGACCAATGTTTAAATAAACACATAATATGATTTTAAATTGTAATGTAATAACTATAAACTATAATAATGAAACGTACATAAGAAGTGAAATCGATGAAATGTATTGTTTTTATTTTTCATTAACTTAATTATTTATTGTACTCGATCAATGATCCAAATGTGATTAAAAATGTTAGGTAAATTTGCCTTTTTCAAGCAGTAATTCGAGTCCAAATAGAAAAGATACATTAAGTACATTTGATAGTTTATCATTCTACATGAGGTTATTTGTTGAGTTTTGCATACTGCAGGAAACACCTCAATGTATAGATATTGGCCAAGAAATAAGAAGTCTTAAGAAAATATTTACAAAATATTAAAAATCTTAACGGAATAATACTCATTAGTTAGTAATTATATTTTATGTTAAAATATAATATGTTTTTAATATTAATTATAGGTATCGATTTTACCGTTCTCTTACGATAATGACCAGGGTTCGTGCACACCGACGTGTTGAAATAATCAATAGCGGACTCGATTTCCACGGACCCAGTCGGAGGATCATCCCACCAGTGGATACCTACATCGCATAGATTACAGGCTGAGCCACAATACACATACCCAATACATGGGTAATAGAAAATATATGAAATAATTGGATGCTGTTTAATGCACGCTGACCAGAACGAGTGCGTTGCTCTCTAGTCAGCGGCCCAAGGCGTACGACAATAGGACGCCAGTGTCCAGTGTGATTGTGTATCGCGTGTGTACATTTCTAGTACAACTATTATCAGCATCGCGTCCCTATCTGCCAACATTTCCCACCCCGTTTGCACTCAAACGATTTGTAATTAAATTCCTGCATCCCTCGTTTTGTGATTTTCAAAGAACGCACACCGCCAGTGACGGCCGACGGAGTACTCGATAATGACGACTACAAATGGAACGCGTACTTCATATAATATTATGAGTGATTATTATTACGCACACATGGGTTTAAGGAATAGGCCAGCTATTCGGGGTGGTTAGGGGGGCGCCCGTCCTTTTTTCCTGATTTCATTCTAATTTCGATTAAAACATAAGCGCTGTTGGAGATATATGGATCAGCTTGACGTAGATTATATTTTATAATGATGTATTAGGTACCTCAATACCTTATTAGATAATTATCTATCCTAATAACAATGTAACCAAAGATAATAATGATACATACGTATACCTACACTAAACCAATAGTCATAATAAAATACAGTCTCTTTTACTCAGTAGCAGTAGCCATTGGGAAGGACTTACATTTTATATTTATTTATAAATATGGATTACATACAAATTGAAACACGGTTCATAAAAATTACAATACCTAAATAGTACAAATACCTAAACTAAAGTATGTTGATAAAATTGTTGGGAATGTGATGGCTGTGGTGATTGAGTCATGGTCCTGATTGAGCAATTTGGACATTTATTCCAGAAGTTAAGAATTTCCTTTTTCCTTGGTTTATGTTCATCATTCAGTGAAAAGAATATAGGTTATGATATTTTATGATATTGATATGAATTTTACAGGAGATGATATTATAATATACAGTTTAATATAAATACCATGATATTGATTATTTTTCATTCCTACTTATCTATTTACTTCGATCGAATAAAAATACAATCTTTAATTTTTAATTAGAAAATAAATACATATTTACATTAAATTATTATTTCATAATATTATTTAGTTTCCTATAAATCTATATCTACATTACCTACGTATAGTAAGTTTACTTTTTCCTTTGTTTTTAATAAATGCGTAAGTTAACAAAAAGTACATAATAATCAACCTTGTACTGTGAATAATCAACTTACTTAGAAATAAAGACTTATATTCTTTTTTTAATTAATAAATTAATAACCATAATTAATTTTTAATTATTTAAAGAAACCAATACATTTTAATTAACAACTGTTGTTGGACATCAATTTTATTTAACTTCAATAAAGTCATACTCATAACTCATAAGCGATATTATTTATACAAAAGAAGTTTGAACAGTGTATACATATATTTATTGCAATAATAAATACAAATAACAATAAACCATACTACAATAGGAAAATACAAAAATAAACTTACAACATTTAAATCGTTGGAAAATTATGTCCATACCTACAAAAACAGATTTTATTTTGATAATTATAGTACAGTATTGTGTTAGAATTCAGCGTTTCTCAACCTTTTTTCATTTGCGTACCCCTTGACCTCTCACCACTGCTTTACGTACCCCCAATGTCAATTTATCGTTTATTCACACACAACACAAATAAGATATTATGAAATAAGTTCAATGATGAAAAATTTGGAAATAATATTTATTAATTAATTTAATTAGCATGTGCCATACAATGTATGTATATATATAATATATATACATAAAAGTAATATAAACTTTACAATTAAATTTGTGATTATGTAAAAATGATTGACATTGTACTGAACATCATTACATAACCCGAATAGATAAAATCCAGTGTCCTGTGCCACATTATTAAATATTTCACAAATTACGAACCATTTAAAATACACCAATTTTATTTTTTTCGGACATTACGATTTTTTTTTCACGTACCCCCTCATACCTTCTTACGTACCCCAAGGGGTACGCGTACCATAGGTTGAGAAACGCTGTGTTAGATAAAGAAGATAATATCATATATGATATGAATATATGATCATAACTCAAGAGTACAATCAATCATTTATTATTAGCTGTTTTTTTGTTTGCATAGGTATATTTTACAAGTATAAAAAATTTAAAATTCATAGGTTTAAATTCTATTGTTGGTGTTTATTTTTCTATCTAAATTACATAGGTATACTCTGTATTATTTAATATATTCATTATATTACTAAAAAAGTATAAACTAATTAGTTTAATCAATAATAGTCTTTGGTGCCTAGTAATTGAAATATTTTACATATTATTTATACTGCAATACATTAAATAATAATAAATTTATAAGTTACTAACTAATAAAATAAAATAGTTAGTTTATTGAACCAATTATTTATACCTATTCTATATTACAATGATTATTAGGTAATAAAACTAAACAATTAAAGCTTGGTAATTACTTCATCTCGGTGGATAAGACGTGATAAGTAATAACCATAATAATTGTGATTGATGAATTGGAATAATTACAAATAATAAATTATTTATTATTTTAAATTTAAATTTATAATTTATTGTATATATATTTTCAAACCCGTTATTTAGTATACTATTGATCACTATATACAACTCTTTAGCTGTGTTTATTATTTCTGAATAATTTTATCTTATAATAGAATCCAGTTTATTCTTTGCTGACCCATTTAATAAAAATTATAGTTGTTGAAAAAAATAAAGATTTATAATTTAAAACGTATTACATAATAATCTCCATTGTCAGTATTCGTAAAGAAGAGCTGTCTGCCCAAATAATATGGACCCGTTTAAACTTATTTTTATTATGCGTTGTTAGATTGAATATCTAAGATCTGAAAATCCATAAGACACCGACAAATTTACATTTTAATCAAATTATTAATTTTGAACACAAATAATTATGATATTATGATACCTAGGTATTTACATTTATTATAATTATCATTATTATTATCACACTTATCTATAAAACCGTTTACCTTAAATATATATAACTTTTAGTTAAACTTGTTTTACTTAAAAAAAAAAAACAAAATAGACACCGTAGGTATTTCTTTTTTTTAATTGAATGCATAAGTAAGTGAACATAATGAGTACATAGTATGTATAGGTACATACGAATGCCAAATTGTCTTCATACATAATATTATAATATGATATTGATGTTGTTTGAGCGATTTACTATCAACCACATTTTTAAAAACGTGTAATAATAAATTGACGATTTAAATATCCGTAAAAAATATAAATGTGAATCGGGCGTGAGAACATCTTGCTAAAATGGACATAATTACTGCGTAAAAAATAATAATAACAATAGCAAAACGATTGTAAGACAATAGAATAAAAGACAATTGTTTCGTGTTACCAACACGTGTAAAGTACTAAATTCGTATTTCTGACAAAAGTAACGTGAAAAATACAAAAAAAAATAAAATAATTTATAAAGTAACGGTATGCTAATTAAAAATTGGTCCTAAGTGTATTAAACTATTTAAGTAGTATAATACGACGTTAAGCAGTGGTATCTACCTACACAGCGAATACCTGCGGCGTCACGCTCATTTTAGATACCTACCTACATGAGTGTCTGGCTACTACCATAATAATATTATATGTCAGCTATAATATTATGTACTATTTTTATATTATATTATTTATATCTTATATATGCATAATATGAATGTATCGGAAGGATGACTGATGCATATTTCTATTAGATGGTTAATGGTTATGTGGAACGATAATAAAATAATTTATCTTATAATGGCAATCTAAGCATGTATGTGATCATGAATAATATTATACCATAATATATTATCTAAATCCGATTGGAAAATCGTAAATTATTGTAAAAACGATTTAAAACAACGTACTTAATGGTATTCTCACAATATTATATTCGTTTGTGGGGCATATATCAATTGCGCCAAAAATAGCAGGCAAAGAAAGAAAAATTATGGGATGGGAAAAAGGTATACATTAACTGCGCCGATCGATACTTAAATACGTTAATATGTAATATTAAATTACATAATATTATGTAATAATACTAATTATATTGATTTCAAAACTTACGGATTGGCATTATTGTACATTTGATAAATAAGAAACTTACAAATGGGTTTTGCGACTTTAAATGTTGTTAACACTATAGTTTTTACGTGTTGTACCTATTAAGACTACCTGTACATACTTGAACCTGAAAACTTCGGCAGTTGCATCGCAGTTGATTTTATGAGCATTAAACCAATGGACGAACGAATTGATACATTTTGTCATTACCTCGTTGATACATATATTGATGAAAATGCCACATTTCTATCATATCTTTGGTCATCGTGTAACATATCAGGCGAAAGAACAACAAATACCTGAGAGTCGTGGGTAGACATTTAGATATGTTTGAATTTGTGCAACAGATAAGCTACCACTACAAAATATGTTAATAAGGTAATTAAATTAAAATCTATTTTTATATCTATATTTTCCGATTTTAATTTAATTTTTTTTTGAAAAGTAAATATTGACACCGAAGTTAAGACACTCTAAACTCTAGAACTTCCAAATTGCAGTATTAACTATATTAATTATCTATACGATATTTATACTTTAAGCTACGAATTTTATACCCGAAGAAACTTGACATAATAGTTATTAGTTATTACCTAATGAGTAATGTACCTACTAATGTGTCTGTATATATTATATTTAAAATAAAATATAAAAATATAAATATGTAATAGATGCAAATAACTTTTTACTGAAATTGTTTTGTGCATGCCTATACCAAGTTAATATTAAATTCATAATGTATTTCAATTTGAATAGGAGACTGAATATTTGTATATTATATACTTTTTTTATAAAATCAAAACTTAGTTTGTTTGTTACTGTATGTTTTAAAATAATGTTCAACGCGTATAGCGTATTATAATTAGTTGGGAGACTGAATATTTGTATATATCTACCTATAAATGTTTTTATAAAATCAAAACTTAGTTTATTTTTTACTGTGAGTTTTAAAATAATGTTCATCGAGTGTAACATGCTGTTATTAGTTGTATAATAAGTGCAGAAGTGTATTCATAAGTTATAATATTATAATGACATAAAGATGTATACTATATACAGGTAGTATCCCGAATTCGGCGCAATTGACGAACACCGCATTTGTGCAATTAGAGGGGAGGGAATTCATGAATTACAATCATCTCGCCTCGAAATTTTCTTATTTTTTTTTTCAACCATATGTATGAAAACAGTGGTTCAGAAAAAAAAAATTACAGATAAACAGTAGTTTTACAGTTTTTGGAAGTTAAAATTATGTAAATGGTAGGTAAATAGCCAGTCCTAGACTTCAAAGTCGTGAAAACACGGGAATCAACTTGAACAACTCAATTTGGTAAAAATACGATAAATATGTTGGAATGTCATTTTTGAATTAATATTTTCCAATCTACAACAAAAATCGAAGTATAACCAATGGGATATTTACAGAGGTTAAACGTTTAAAAACGATTTTCTAAACATAGGTCCAAAATAAAAAGTTTCCATCGTCTATTATAAATTTATATCTGAAAAAACTTTTAAGAACTTCGATCATTTACTGGTTATACGACAAATAACAACATATTAAATCATATTCATGATTTTTTTATAAGCTTATAAATATGTTATGGGTGAAGTTATGACATGATAGTTATGCATTAAGATCACCAAAAACAACTATAACAGAAAAATTATTTAGGTACTGCAATCCAGACTTCTGCCCAGTAATTTCTAAGTTGTTACATATACTTATTATTAAGTTATCTACTACCAAGTACAACATTACCCGAGGGAGATATTTTTCTACATAACATTGAGTTATAAGTATTACAACGTACCTTTGAAACTTTATTCTATACAGATCATAAAAGATTAAATGGTTTGAGAACGGCGAGCAACATACACCGGCATGATCCAGTTATAATAGGTATATGGTAATTGATAAAATATATATATATTATGTTCACTACTTATGTACCTATAATTTATTATAGAAGTATTAATCACGGAATATATTCTTCGGTTGTCGCCGATTTCGTGACTATATAGTCTTTAATTCCAGTTTCAAATTTTGAACATGTTGAATACAATTTAGAGAGAAAACCTTAAGTGAAAAATAGTCCCTTCCGGATTAAGTACGTGTAGAATGTAGA
The DNA here is from genome assembly GCA_027563435.1 of Nasonovia ribisnigri. NCBI lineage: Eukaryota > Metazoa > Arthropoda > Insecta > Hemiptera > Aphididae > Nasonovia > Nasonovia ribisnigri. Next base: position 49,212 of record JANEHU010001717.1, read on the forward strand.
TTGCTTTCGACGAATCTTAAATAGAACCATCAAAAATACGGGTAGAGGGCCCTTTGATCACATTCACTCCAACGTTTAACAAATTCCTTTGCTCTCTTAGGAGGTGTTTGAGGGATTCAAAGTTTCCGTACGTTTCCTATCGATGTATTGTAATTACGAAACTGTACCAATATATGGTTAGAATTTAATACGACAACGTTTCATTTGTCTTCAAGTTAAATATTAAAATAATATTTGCATATTATGATGTGATAACTCGACATTTCACAAAAACCGTGTAATTCCTATAAAAAAAAAAATATATACTAAGAAAACAATTTTAAATGAATATGATATGCAGTAATATATTTAGACAATATTTATATGCGTGATTAAAAATTATATTGCATAATGCATAAAAATATGAAAATTAATATTTATTTTTTTTATTTTTTTTTTTTAAATTTATCTATAGTTGACATTTTTTTTGGTTTTACTACAAAACTATTTTAATATTTTTTGAGGAATTTATATTACAATATTATACATTATTGTATATTAATACTTCTATATACTTTTGACATTAAAATATTTTATTTAAATTTTATATTTTAGTCAACAGTCAACACACATAAAATTAAATCTGAACGAGTTACTTTTGTGTGATTGTTTATAAAAGGTCCAATTCATAAATTATAGACTAAATATAATATGTGGGTATCTAATAATAACAAAAATCTATTCAAATATAACCACTATTAATGTTATTAATGTAGTTACATTCATAACTCATAAGATAATTAAATGTATAATTTGATTATATTCTCATAATAAACATAATATATATAGGACATAATATTTGAATGATATATTTACGTATTGTCTTAGTCATTTCACACGTCTTTTAATAATATACACTTTCTGAATTTGATTGTAAATCTTTTGGTATTATGATTTCACGATCCCTACGTGTACTAAATTTTATATTTCAGTGATAAATATCAATATGTTTTTAATTTGTTTTAAAAAAAATACAGTAATGTAGATATTAGTCACGGTTAAACGGCTTAGCCATCAAAAATGGTCATATATCATTCGGCACAATACAAAAACGAGACGAAACATTTTGCGTAGGAGTTCCTGGTTTTCCCTAAGTCGGTCATCACGCTCTGGCCGTTTGGCCAATGGATCACGACTGCTTCAAGCCAACAAAAACGATGTGGCACACGAATCTCTTATTCTTAATTTTATCACTTAGACATATTTTTTTTATATGGCTATATAATGTGATTATTTGTTTAGTCGATCAAAAGTATAATATACATAATTCATATATTATTAAATCTACATTTTATGAAATGCACTTAAAAAATAAAAGATTATGTACCTAGCAAGGCTGGGCATTAACGAGTTAAAAATTAAAATTAAGTTAAAACGTTAAGTTAATATTAACTAAGTTAAATAACTCGTTACTTTTTTTTTGAAACTAAATTTTAACTTAATACGTTAATTTTTTTACATATTTAACGTGTTAACTTCAAGTTAATTATACACAGATTTCTTAAAATTAAGTTAAATTTTAAATTTGATACAACCCATTCATTTATAACTTTGTTGACTTCAGAAATATAATATTATATATAATAGAAAATAAATGGGAAATTGTTTAATTAACAAATATGAAATAATAATATAATTGTATACACGATGACGATACGGGTCGCGACATTCGTGTACTCAATTAGTTTTCTTGTAAACCAAGGCATAAATCAACCTAATGACATTTTAACTCATACGCCACACATCCCGAGAAATACGTTATTACAATATTACTTATTACCTGAAATTATTAAAATAACTCATGGGGAAAAAATAATTTCTCAAAATATTTGTTAACGCTCCGATTCAAAGTATTTATACTCCAGGGTTTATACTGTTTATAGTATATTGAATATTTAAGCTCCACGGTGATGTTATTTTGATGACTGCTATACCTCTCATTCATACTGCTCATTCCCCATTAGCCATTGTTTCATTACTAAAGTGCGAGTTCAGTAGGTACTGCAGTTCGGTTAAGTGTTAACACAGTTATTTATTATTATTTGTTGTAATTTTTCAGTTTTTAGATTTTATATTCTTGTAATCTTGTGTATTCCATAATATTATGTTCTTAATTTTTAGTTTATTAAGTACTCACAAGTTGTGACAAATTTTAAACATCAATAATTTTCAAAACTGTATACAAACAAATAAGTCTTTTTCTAAAATAGAACATGGTAGACACTAGACGTAGATTAGTAAGTTATACAATGTTTTAATTAATTATAAGTTATAAAAAGGTTAACATTTTTAACTTTTAAAACAACTTCTCATGCAAGTTTCCATATTTATTTTTATTTTTATTTTTATAATCCATAATAACCATGAAAAAATCTAATGATTATATTATATGTAATTAAAATAAGTACTAAAAAGTAAAAGTACCTACAGGCTACAATATTATGTGTTATATTTATACAGTTATTGAGTTATACCTTACTAAGACAATGTAGTAAGTATAAAATATATTAAATGTATATTTTACCATTTATCAATAAATTATATTATGTGCTTATGTATGTCATATACAATATACTTTTGTCTCTTATTTTACTGATTGTGTTTACACTGTATAATTTATATGGATATACCAAATATTTATGTGTAGCAGCTTATGCCTAATAGTAGAGCTTGTATCATTTGTGTATTTATACTATTTTAACTTCCCCCCTTTCTTTAATGGGTGGGAGACGGGAGTGAATTGGATAAATCATCAACTGCCCACCCTAAATCCTCAGTAAATATTGCTAAGCATACTACATGGTTGTCCACGTGAGCCCAGAAATCTAAACTTGACCCAAATTCCAAATTTGTCATTCATTTCACCTATTTTTCTTATAGATTCAAAAATAATTAAATTTTTAATTAAGTTAATTTTAACTTAGTTAATTTTTTTTATTCATTAATTATTAACTTAACGAAGTTATAAAAAATATTGTAGTTAACTTTTAACTTAACTTAACTTATTTTTTCTTATATTAACTTAACTTAACGAGTTAAAAAAAATCGTTAACTTGCCCAGCCTTGGTACCTAGCTTCTTAATGGTGGTTAAATGACATGCTGATATAACGGAGACAGCTGGTATAGGTAAACTTTAGAGTATCACAACATTTACTCTGTGGTTTTTGGAAATTTGAATACTAATAATTAAATAAAATATAGGATAAATCATACCTTTAATAAGTACCGGGAATATAAATTTAGTATATTTTTAATTATTATTTATATGAACTTAAAATAATAATAATAATTACCAGTTTGTCCGCCACACCTTAAACTAAATTGGCACAGAAACCTCTTCGACATTTAAAAAAATTAAATTAAATAAAACAACAACAAAAAATTAAAAATTAAAAAAACCACCTAGAATTATGAAGCCGGGTCCTGTATATTTGTAGGACGTAGGTACTCCCCATAATATTACCTATTGTATAAATTGTATAAATTGTGTATATTACTCTTGTTTATTCTAATAAAAAAAAAAAGTTCGTTAAATTGTATATTAATTGTATGTATTTACTTGTAATAAACACAAAATAGACGTTGAAACATATTATTAATATATTACAATTTATGTACATTATACTTTGAATTAATGGCAAAATATAAATGAGGAACTATAAACATGGCACAAATTGAAGATTGAACATAATATGAATAAAAATGTTACTTATTTTATCAGAAATAATTTATCACACATATTTTAATCACTGCATCTTACAGTTTAGAATACTATTTATCAAAATTCCACTCGCGTAAAGAACTTGAAATCACGAATGCATTTTTAGTTTATTAGATATGTGGAATATAATCTTATAAATGTCTCATTTCAATATAGGTAGGTATAAGGTAATAAAAAATACCATTTACACAGTTTTAAATTTCCACAACCGTTTCAATTTGTTATGACATTTTTAAAATGAAAGTGTAGGTAATACAATTTGTTTTAATACTACATTGATGTTGGATCTACAAAGAAGACATGAATAAAAACACATATTTTTACTCTAGTAAACTAATTTGATATTTATGTGAACCAGATAAAATAGAGTCGGCGTATTCTATAGTTTCTAACCCACTTGTCTTCAATGAAATGTGTGGCTAATATGATTTGTCTTTTATACCTACTATGTGTTTGTTTAATTCTCAATATATTGAATATATACAACTCAACAAAAATATATTCAGTTATTTTCATTACTAACTTAATATATAAATGTAAGTCTAATGATTAATAATTGTACATATAACATATTATACAACATTACTTAGTCTATATTGAGTTATGTATATGCATAGTATTGCATAAATTAATTATAAAAAAAATAGTTAAATAGTATAAACTAATACGTGTACCTAGGTTAGAGTATCAGTATAGGCATTAGTATGCATAACGGAAAGTGAATACGTGTATAAATCATTTATTACATGAAAAATGTAATAAATTAACTTTGTCCATAACATGACTGTAAAGATTCTGTTAAACTATTCAAAAAAAATAAAACATCGATGTTATAATATATTTAAAAAAAAACTGTTTGATAAAACAAAATTGTAGTGTTCATTACGAGATCGTAATATAAATGTATACAAATAACCAATTTTAAAGTCATATAAATATATTTAAGAAAATTAAATATTTTTTATTTGATTAGAACGATATAATATCTTGTAATAATTTATAATTTTAAACAAGTAAAGTTGATCTGATAAAAAAATATTTATTTAACTACCTATATATATTATAATTATTTTAGTAATCGTTAAGGTACAAAAAATTTTCAAAATTACTAGAAAGTCAACACGTTTACTTATTGTATTATATAGACTATGGAGTCCATACTATAGGAGTTTAGGCTATAGGAAGTATCTGAACCCACTGAACCGCGGAACTAGAGTCAAACTTCTTTATTGTTATTATTCATCTTAATGCGATCATCAGAAGAAACCGGTCCTATTCATTATATATACACTATACCTAACTGTGTCTGTGTACCCACCACATATTTTGACTCAATGTGTTTGAATAAACAATTGCAGTTCAAAATACAATAGATTTAAGGTTTTTAAATAAGCGTTGCTGCTAAGTAACCCAGTTATTTTTTGCGTATACCCATTTTGGAATATTTATTCCGATTGTCGTGTCAAGTTGTTAATTTTCCGGAGATGAAAAAACTCATATCCAGGTGAATACCTACCTACTATTTTATCAACGTGCATCAAATTATAGAACATAATATATAGATTATATTAGACAATAGTCTATTATAGTGATATTACCTAGGTGGCTATAGGTACTTATAAAAGTGGCATAATATATGCATTATACTGACAGTTTAATAAAATATGTTGTAAATACTGAATTTAGAATTGTTGTAATAGTTTTAGATGTAATAATAATAATGAATAATCATATAGTTCTAGGAAATATTTAAAAATTCATTGTTGTAATATACTTATTAGAATAAAAATCATTTTTCAATAACGATAAAAAAAAACACTAACCAATCTAAAGCATCTGAATCATTATTTTAACTTAATGTAATATGTGTATCCAAAACAACACAATGGTTATTATAGTCGTGGATGGTTGGTTTAACTATCCTATTTACACATTTAGTTGACCATGTAAATAAAATAATTATAGCCTATAGAGTTTATATATAGATATAGCGTATGTACTATGTAGATATAGATTCGGCAATAAATAGAGAATGAATTGTTTTTATAATGCTTTATATTTTTTTTTCAAACGTTTTTGAGTAACAACCTACAAACAAAAGTGTTCAAATAGATTTATGTATATTTAGCATTAGCTAACTCAATATCAATAATAATAAAACAAGGTGATTCAACGAACATGTCCACCCCCATTTTTTCCTTTAATAATGAATTTAGATTTAAAAATCTTATTTTAGGAATTTTTAAATATACTCAAAGACCATATTTTCAAATTTTCAAATTTTTTTGTATATTTAAGCAGTGTCCTGTGGCTATACAAACTTCAGTTTTTTCGAATAACAACTCCCCATTTTGACAGTAAATTATTTAGTGGATAATTTTTTTGAAAATGTTGAGGTACTTAATTCAAACTTAGAATGATTAGTTTCTTAGTTATTACAATTTTTGTACTAAGAATAATAGTCTTTAAAAATAGTTTTACGAAAATTTTAAATAGATGAAAAATGTAATCTAGTACTTATTATACCTTGGCCATCTTTACAAATTATTAATATTGATAGATTAATATTATCGACTAAAATGTTCATATCACCATAGCCCTTCTATCTTATAAGCCCATTACCATGGATATTTATCCATAAAACATACAGTTAAATAACTCAAAAATTACTCCTACGAAATTTAATTTTGATATTTCAAAGTGTTTAGAAAAATCAACCACTGTATGTCTGTATAATTTATAGTTGAAAGGGGTGTTCTCACTTGAAATGAGAGAGTTTGTTCTCCACAAGACACGCCTTAGTAATAAAAAAAAATCTCCAGAATTATAAAATATAATCTTAAAGTTCTGAATATCAGTTTTTAAATAACTGCATTTTTGAAGAAAAAAGGGGATGAGAATGTTTGATGAATCACCTTGTATATTGTATAGCTGTTGTTTATTTTTTGAAGTAATAACCTACCGAAAACGGCACAACAGAATATATTTTTTTTGGAGTACAACAAATATTAACTCTATAACGTCTTGAAAGTTGAAACCGTAATTATAATACCATTGTAATGTTATGACACATGCATTATACTGACATTGCGATTTTTTCATACACTGACCGTTTTTTTAATTAAATAAATGTAACTTTCATCAAAGTAAATTACTTTATTTTAATTTGTATACAACCATAATTCTATTACTCAATTTCAATTCCTATACAAAACTATGAATTAGTAGTAATACCATCGTAATATTTTCAGTGATCATAATCTCTTTAATGTAAATTTATAAAACCACGATAAGACATAAAATGTGGCCTAACTAATGTGTGACATGCAACACATCTAACACGGATGTCTTAAATAATAATATTGTTTATTCGTAAGGAAGAAAAATATACAATAATATTGCTCTTATAATGACGTATGAATATATAATTAAGGTTTTGAAAATGCATGTGTCATGCTAGTTCACAAAATATTTAAACTGCCAATTTTTATTTCCACTTTTAAATTACAGTTAGGTACGGCAGAATTCTATTAAGTACAGATTTTATTACACATCGTATATGACTCAATGGAAATTGCGATATGACTGTACTTAACTTATTTATAACTAATACTAATACCAAAATCAAATTATTCGCGTTTAAACTATGTATTTATGCAATTTTAAATTTAGCACATGATACAATAAAAGCATGAACCTATTGATGCAATTATTAACAGTTTTGGATTTATTATTCGTGGGAAATTGAAACTTTTTGACACTACGTATTATATATATTATTAACTGCACACAATGTAATTTTCAAAAAATTCAGATTCATTAAGCTATTTATATACCACGAATCTATTCACACAGTTCTACGTACGTCAGTATTGAGTTATAAGTTAATAACAGCTAATAATATTATATGAAATAATATAACATATATACATTTATGATAGTATATAAATATAATATTGTAGGATACTTCAATACTTGTTTTTAAAAAAAATTAGTCCAACCTACCGTATTGCTATAAGAAAAATAAACTATTAATAGCAATATTAATAAATTATAACATATCCCTAGAAATATAGGCTGACAGACTTTCTCAGTTGAGAATCGTTTTTCGAATACAATGATTGATCTTTAAATTAAAAATTATCACATCCATTACAGTGAATTAGTACAGTAATACAATTATGAGTTACACTCGATACCTACTATACTGCAGAGTGATTTTCTCAGTTTTTTAAAATTGGATACATTTTTTTTCTTCTTTAACACATTTACGAACAATATTTACCGGTCAAAGCTTATTCAATTTTAGATCATCTATTATTTATTATAAAATCTTTAAAATTATTTAAAGATTGATTAATAAGCTCAGGCAATGAAAAAATATATGATGTATAAGATAAAACAAACACAAATCATTAAGGTTTTCTGGCAGAATCAGAATGAATGTTTTCAATTTAACTAAAATCAAAATAACAGAATATATTAAAATATACTAACTAAGCTTATTAATTTAACTTTTTTTTAGAGGCCATCAGAATTTTATCAAGACAAGTGTAATAGTCCACTGAAAATACTTACTATGTTTGATTTTGTTCACGGGACATAAAATAAACGTTAGCATTTAGCCCGATTAAATGCGCAAATTTGGAGTGATATTTACATTAAGTCGTAAATATAGTTCGATATTACGTATATAACCAAAATAATATATATCATTTCGTTCTTAACGTTGTGTATATGCATTATCAGCTTTCTAATAATAACTTTTTATTTCAGTTACGACCCGGTGTTCTGCCCACATCTCATTCAATTACACAAAGTTTAATGCTACTCGAACTCGAGAGCAGTTGAAGCACTTGAAGCATTTTCTAATAATGCATTCTAATAATATGTACATATAGGTGTATTAAAAACTTAGAGTTATTGTATTTTTTTTTTTTTTTAATACTTAACGATTTTGAATTGAGGTTCTAAAAATATAAACCCTGTCAACTAGCCAAACCGTGTTTTGGATTATGAAAATAAGAATTATATTTTGTTTAATTTTAACGGGATATGAACTACTTATTAATCGTTTTTGCTGTACTCAATATCAGTCATCAGCGATTAGCTGCTGCCCTATTAAATTTTGATTACTATATTTCTATTTTTCTTATTACAAATCCGTCACAACTCACAAGTTGTCACATTTTCACTGACAATATTTTCATTTCAAAACTGTCTGAAACAGAAAACTTGAAGAGCTGATGCAATAATTAGAGATATTTCATATTCTGCAATTAATATTGGCTCCAATTAATTTGGCACCAACTACATATAATATTACTCATATTACACTCATAGTATAAAATATTTTTTCCCCCATCAAATATTTTCCACGCAGTTGTCAAAAGCAATAGGTAATTGGATAAATATTCCATGGATTTAATAAACAATCAATAAATTAAAATAATTATTAGCGTTAAACCTGCCAAAAAAACATAAACGAAAGCAGAGTTGTCTAACTCGAGCATTGAAGGCATTCGATCGCATGCATCTAGCATATGATTGACTATAAATTGTTTATTCAATCGTTTAAAATTGTATTTTCTGTGTCAAACGTTAAATATACAATTCATATATTTTTCGGACAAATTCGTTTATATATCTTGGTGTTTTTTTTTTTTTTTTATGTCATTCGGTTGAAATTCGTTAAAATTAGATCAAATACAACGGTCACTTGATTGACGATTCTCCGAACAGAACAGCGACTATTTTTCGTTGCAAGTCCTGTCATCATCGTTCACCCGTCAATATTTCGTTCGTCCGAAACAACTTTGAAATATATATATACAAACGGGCAATAAAAAATGAAATTCTTGATTGATAAACATCTAGCGCCACGCTGACGTCACGATACTGTTGATCTGGGTCCAACAATAATGTCCAGCGTGTCATCGTGTCTGATGGATGGATCGTAACAGCCGAAAATTATTTGTTAACAATTTATTTCTGAATTCATACCTAATTATACGCGACAGGTCGTCTAAGGTTTAATTACCTATGACAGGTCTATATAACCCGCCACCTCCGACCCCTCGGCCCTGTTTTGAGGCATAGCTAGTTTTCTGTTATCACTCGATACGTAATTATTATTATGATCGAGTAGGTACGTAATGATTCGGCGACAGTGCACCGGCGAACGACTTATTTATTTTACGACAAACACAAAAATAATAACGTTGTATCGTATAATCGAGTGTTTTAAATTATACGCTTCTTAGTATTTATACGCAGAAAATATTGTTTTTCTATTAGTACTTATATTATATTACTATATTTTATTATTATTATATAATAGTGTCTGGCTATAAGTGCACATAAAATAATAATATAGTATACATTTTAATTTTAAAACAATAAAAACAACGTTCCACAGCGTATATACATATACGTGCAATCCTGTTGAATATAAAAATACGATTTTTGTATACGCTCAACGCGTACAGTATCTGTTTTATATTGTTTTATAAATTATATGGATTATATAGTTACAGTAATTTCATATACGATATTTATGTACAAAAACCATTCGTGTTTTATTTTCTCCTGGTTGTTGCGTAGTATATTATGTGGCTTAAAGTTCATTCGTACCGCACAGCGATGATAGATATCTGTATCATTTCATCCATTAAATAACATTATATTATTTGCCACGTAGATAATAATATTATGTTTGCTGCACCCGCGATGTCCTGATAATGTACAAGTGAAACAACATTGCATTTTTTAAGTTGATTATTGCTATAGCACTATACTAATGGTATGGTATTAATATTATCTTATATTTTATACATTATGAGTTATGACAATAATGAATATTTTACATTATAATAATATTGTTTGGATCACGCGTACGGCGTACCTTAACTAATTAACTATAGAAATATTCATATATAAATAAAAGTAAAATAAACCATTTAATACGGTAAAGTTTATTTAAAAAATGGCCAGTTGAAATGTGATTAAATTATACGTCTTCGTGGATTTAAGGATTAATTTTAACGCGGACAGAATATCATGTATTTTTATTTTAGTGGATCTAAGTACCACACATCTTTGTTCTTAGTTCTTTGAAACTGTTACTCAATAAATACAACAATTGTATGTGTTTGTTCTATTTAAACAAAAGAAAGGAATGTAACAAATTGTATTTATGTAACATTTAAAATGTCATCATAATATTATATGTAGGTAGTAGGTACCTATACTACCTATTATACCTACCTGTATTCGTAGTTAAGTAATTAGATTATCCCAGAACTGTTATTTACACGATTTAAATTTGATGTTACTTAAGGTTTAAAATCAACAATACGCCTAAATAAATGTAAACATTTGTTCAACTTATATCATATACGGTATAAACGTAATTTAGCCATAAATGCAACCCATTTAAGTAAAATGAAAAAGAAAATCTACGTTAAAAATGTAAATACCTATGTACATATTATGTATTATGTAATTCAATTCCTAATATTCTGTGGTAAACGGTGGTATATAAATCAATCATTTAAGAAATATATTTCAGTACAAAACAAAATAAAAAATAGATGTTTAACCTCCAAGTTTTTAAATATTTAAATACATACAGAATTTTCAATTAAGATTCAATATATACACCCATAATTATAGGGGTATAATATTGTAATATTGTTATTAAACAAACCTAAACTTGTTGATAAAAGAATATAAACTATAAAGTTAATTAATTTACTTGTCATAAAAACCTTAGGAAATTGTTCACACAATATACGACAAGTAGGTGTAAATTATATAATGAGGAAACCCATTTGATAACTTTTATTAATTACTCTAAATATGCACTTTTATACTTAGGTAACACTTAAATTGTCTACTATTATATTACTGTATTTTATTAAAATGGTGAATTATTATGAATATACGTCATAAAATATGCTTTTTGTATTTGCTTGTTAATTATTTGTATAAACATTTACAAATTGTAATTAATTAAAATCAGCATACACATTTAATTGTCTCACATTAATAACTTAGAGTAGCAGCTACAACTAGGTACCATTAAAACTATTTTAAAGTTTTATAAACACATTATATTTTTACAATTTTGTATAATACAGTGTATACACAATACAGCTAAGTGTTTCTTCAAATAAATTATATTGACCCCATTAAATGTAGTTCCACTGCGAACTTTTTTTTGTTCCTGTATAATCTTAAAACTAAAATATAATACTTTTTGATAAAAATAACATTTTAATATCATTCTAAACAAATTTTAACTCAACTGTAAAATTATGTAATATTTAACATACAAACCCTTAAGAAATTAGTTTAAGTAAATCAAAAAATATACACAAGGTATCATTTTAAACACACTTGTTGATTTTATAAAATATTTAGTTTTGAAAACATTATGTTAAAAGTACAAACGATTTTGAAATGCATTATTATTAATTTCTATTATAAAAATACGAATTTACTTTATTATAATAATTATAAAATTATATTTATTTATTATATAATTATAAATTATAATTTATCAATGCATTTTTGAGTTATTCATCAAACATGCTCACTTCCATCATTTTTTCCTTTAATAAAAAGTTCTGGTTTTATAAATTTTGAAGTTCCCTTAAAGATCATATTTTCATTTAAGTACTTAGATTTCTAGTGCTTTTTATGCAGTATTCTTTGACAGTACAAACTTTATTATTTCAAATGAGAACCACCCTTTTTCGTTGTAAATTGTTACGGAGATGATTTTTTTTTTGAAAATGTATATCAGCTATATATAAATAAAAATTGTAATCATAGTAGTTTCTGAGCTATTAAACTTTTAATAGAAAGATTAAAATTCCACAAAAATAGATAAGTATGTATAGGTACTTACAAAATAAATTACAATAAATTATAATGAACAATTATATCTTATTTTATATTTTATATATTGTATGTTAAAGAGTAAAAACTTTATTAAGGACATTATTATTAGTATCCTAAGCTTAATAATTCAAAAACTACTTGCTTGAATTTAAAATTCAATACGTCGATATTTTTGTTCAAATAATTGAATTAACTGTAAAAATTAAAATTCACTGTAAAAAGTTTCATTTCAAAAATTTACGTTTTTACTGCCACAGAATATACTCTGCAAATAGTAAACAAAATGTGAGTATTTAAAAATATTATTTTCGTGTAAGAATATTTAAAAATTCCAAAGACCATAGATTTAACAAATAGGGACTTATAAGAGGGGTAAGTTGATTAGTGATTCTCACCCTGTATATATTTAAATAGTAGGCATAGATAATATTATGTTTATTGTTTGATTACCGATAATATCTTATATTATGTATCGTGGCGTGCATTAAATATATTATTAAATATGGTCATATTATGTCAGTGTGCTTGAATAGCTGTACCTATATTATCTTCACTTTATACGGACCCGTATATAACTTTTTGTTGATGGCTAAAGAACGATGTGAGTACAAATCAGTGTCAATGGCAGACACATTTGTAACCCTCTCTCACTAGGTCTATACCTATATTATATAATAGCCGTTTACCACAAGTAAAGGTAAAAGTAAGGCAAAAAAATATTATGTACGTCATCGGTTAATAGATAGGTATGTAATTTATTACCAAACACTGGAAATCGTTATACTTATAAAGACATGACAAAATATATTTATACATTATGAATATATATATAGATAGTAGAGTTCATTCAACAAATAATAAACCAAAATATACACATGCATTAATTATTATGCACTTAAAATAATTAAAATAATAGAATCTTAAAAATATAAAACAATAATAGTATGATTATAAAAATAATTCTTTCAATAGCTTACCTTTTTAATGTATAAATACCAAAAGTATGAAAACAATATTATAATTGTTTTTTTTTTTTTTTAATATTTGTAGCTATTAAGAAATCCATCTTATTTTTGGAACAATAAGTAAATCCATTCATATATATTTTGTGCTAACTTTAGTGTCCTAGGCTCGCAATATACCTTCGTATGATTATTTTTTTTAAGACAATCATTATTATTGATTCATAGGTACTCTTCTTGTAAGTTGTACTGACTCCATTGTACTGACTCGCCGAAAAATTGTATATTTTACACGCATTTGTTCAGGTTTGGTCTATACTATCATCTGTTATGTATTTTAATATAATAAAATAAGATATATATCGTACATAGTTTTATACGTTTACAAACAAAATCAATTTGGAGCAAACAGATACAATGGTAATGTGAGTTTAATGTACTTTTCATACTGTCTAATACTCGAATAGTATATCTTACAATATTACCTAACCTAAACGTTTTCAATTTCTATGATTATTCTAGATGTAGGTCATTGGCTATAAAACTTGTTAAGATCAATCCAGCTATTGAAACTCACTATATGGTCTAGTAATACAATATTTAAAAACAAATAAATCATAATTACCTGTCAACAATTATGGTAGGTGAGTATGAGAATAATACGATATAATATTATATTTTATCGTTATTAAACTAATTAAATGATAAGCTCGTATGATAAATATTTCAATTACAACCATACTCATATATTATGTTAAGTTGTAACCTAATAAGGATAATATTTTAACACATTATGTTCCATATTAAACGTCAGTATAAGTCAATTATAGCGGTACCTATACTATACTATACACACAATAAAAAGTGAAAAATATAATCGTAACTGGTAAATTAACACTTGTCGAAGACTAGAACTATTGATGTACCTATGTACTATGTTTTTAAAAAAATATGCTATTGACTTATAAATTATTATAATTTATGAGTGGTATACTAATAAAAGCGAATTTGCCATGTATACATAACATAACTAAGAAAGTGTGATAATGTTCTAAGATTTTTTTTTTTTATTAGTAAAATTACATGTACATAATTTTATATATACACCTAAATCCGGTTGATAATATGTTTTTACACTTATAGTGAATATACATATTATTATATGATTATTATGATAGACTACGCGTGAACTTCATATTTATATTTTACATTTCACAATGAAAAACGATACACAATTAAGTTATTCCACGCTGAAGTGACAGTGCTTACGCGCGCAGTCAGAATATATTTTTTTTCTAAAATATAATATACGATATTCTATTCTTATTAAAAAAAAACACATTTATCAACTCAAAATAACATTTTCACAAACATTCGTCTTTTGTAAGACTAAAATTAATTATCGTTTTTCGGACTCTTTGAGTATTAAATGTATATAATATCTAGTATATACAATACGTATATCGGATATATGTGTTTCATATATTATATCTTATTAAATATTTTCAAATTTATATATTTACGTAATACATTTTGGTCTACGAAATGGACATTTTTATTTTTATCCTGTCGTTTGATTAACAAGACGACAATAAGTCATGAAAAAAGTTCTATTTCAATCTACAATATAAATACAATATGTCATAGGTACCTAATGGCTAATACTATTTTATTATATGATATCGTTGGATATATCAAAAATAGGTATAATCTCTAAAATCAAGTAAACATAATAAACTGAAATGTACTAAACGGATGGAACATGGGCTCACTAATCCACACGTTGCTCAGTATTTAAATTCGGTTTGAGTAGTTAAACGAAACAAAACATTTTCGAAATCAATCAACAAATTCGATCATGTGCCCAATTAATAAAACTATAAAACAGCGGTCATGTTGTATATTATAAAAGTATCATTACGTAAACGAAACTAAAAAAATATTTATTTAGAAACCCCTTTAGATTGGACAAACAATTTGTTTGGGTTGAAAATGAAAATCGAGAAAGTCTCCAAGACAACTTTATGTTATATATATTATCATCGTCCTATTACTCAATACCAACATATAAATTAATAATATACCTAGCCATGATAAGTATTAGTTATTGCGGATAATATTAATAATTATACAATAGTAGCAATATTTCCCGAGGATAAACGAAACCGAGATGGGCAATTCACCTGGGTGCATAGTAATATATAACTTACAGAAATATGAACTGTTTTTCAAGTTCAAAAAAAGTATTTTTAATGATAAAAAAATACAAAAAATATTATTCAGAATACGTATTCGAATAATTTTTTCAAAAAGTTTTTAAAATAGTATCCTAATAAAAAAAAGTATTTAAATAGTTTTATTTGAATACATTTATTCGAATACTTTACAAGACTGATTTTACATTTATATAGAATAGCTTTATTTGAACACAACACGATTACAATTACAAAACAAAGTACAATACAGGAAAATTATATTATCTTATCATAATAATTATTTTATTATCTGCAACCAATGGCAACCCCATAATAGTTACAAAAAAATATTCGGTTTTCGTAAGTCAAAACAATATTCACATGTGACTATGTGTCTGTGTAAGCCACTCTTTAATGAGTTTATGGGTTGAAAAACGAAGCTACAAACTTTTTCCTAGTCTCGAGGAATCTATTGATATCACTTTTATTGAAAACGGTCCAGTAGTTTTTGAGGCTGTGGAGGAAAAAAAGTATTCATTTTTACATAATATATAGATTTATGTTTATGTTTTGTATCAACTTAGAATACCATATTCTCAATGACATATGTTTGTAAAAACTAATTCAATGTTACAAATCGGTATGAGGACCTAACTGACAAAATTACCAACTGCAGGTATTAAGTGATTACAAAAATTGCGAATGGGGAACAGGAAAAGAACGAGCATATTATTATGCATTAATAATTATTGTCGTCGCCAGGCCAGGAAACTAATTTAAAATAAAATTTGTCATGCAACTTGATTATTTTATTATTTATCGAAACCGTGTTGATTTTCTACTAAAAATGTTTAGTAAAAGACAAAATGTTAACACATTTGTCATTTAATTATTGAAGTTTGATTCCGGGACAATTTGTCTGTCGGGACAATGGGACGCTATAGCCAAAACCGGTCAAGTCCTGGTAAAACCGTGACTTATGGCAACCATAGTTATTAACACTGATGACGGTTCCAATACATCTTATTTATAATTTATACACAATATAGAGATGCTTTGTTCGATAGATTTTACGCAACACAAACAAAAGTGAGTCAATCTGTGAGCCATCATGACGATCATATAATTATATCGTCACAACATTCAAAGCACGTATCGCTGCGTGTAAGCGACGATAAACGTTATTATATTATTGTCGCGGTAACTTAAGTGTATATGAATATAATATGTAATACCTATACACGTTTAACTGTGAAATTACGCACAGTATGATAGTATAAGCGAAATAATATGAATGATACGAAATTCGACATCGGCGATCGCCAACCAGAGGTCCAAGTCATTTATTCGGGTCGAAGTCATTGTATCTTGAAATTCACGATGTGTCAAAAGTCATCGATCGTCGCGACGATTGACATAGCTCGTCTTCATTGAAAAAAAAAATAATCAAACATAAAATCTGATTGTTTCTTTTATGTATACCAAGACGCCACCTCACATCACACATTCACGCCATAGATCACTGTAATAATTAAAAACCATGTTCACTAACGTACAATGATTGTATACATATAGAATATAATAGAATATAAATAATTTATGTTAAAACATCCAACTTACACTGACTTCTGTAGGTACCTATATTATTATTCTAGATGGCTCGTCGTACTGCAGTAGAACATGAACATGATCTTTTTTGTTTGTTCATAGTATAGAATAGATATTTTAAAAATTATAACTGCTGGAATTTAAGAGAGTGATACGTACTATTCACTGTTTTATTTACTTTTTTTGAACTCATGAGCTAGCAATTTCTTAATGTGTAAATTTACATTTATTGTGCTGTGATATCTATGAGTATTCAATAAACTATTTCTACGCTGCTGTAGTATTATAACCAATTGGCTGTATTTAAAAATAAAAAGTACATTTAACTGGAGCACTTATTATAGTGACCTGAGACGGTTTATTACTTCTGGAAACAGTGAATTGTTATGGCCGTAATAAGTCTGTGTGATATTTTGGCTCTTGGCCACCAAAACCAGTTAAAAATAATTATAGTATAATCTGACATAATATACAAAAACTTCTAACTTGTAACTTATAAGTTATAATAATAGATTTTGATTCTTCGGATCATTCTTAATAATATTATAACTATTAACCATGTATACACCACTTACCACGAGTCTAAAGTATCTGCAATGTCCAATATGAACAAGGTTTACTTTTTAGAAATAAATTATCAATTTTATTAGTTTTAAATTTTAAATATAAATATTGTATACGACAGTACGACGCTGATACTATGCTATAATTCCGAGCTGTAAAATGTAATGGACCAATCATATTTAAGAGACCCTATTTATTTTTTCTAATTAAATGGATTGTTATTGTTAATGTAACTCAACATTAATGAACTAATAAAATACAGAAAACGAATCGTGATTCGTAAGTCTTGTGATAAAGTGCATTAGTGACAAATCACCATCGGTTACAATAATGAGAATAATAATAAATTAGTATAGGATCGTGTATAGACGGTAAGTAGGTAATTTAAAATCAATGTATTTGTAAAAAGTCTTGATCATACTTGATTTAACTTTGGTAATTATAATATACGTTCGTATCGACCTATAAAACCTCGGATATTATAATGTACCTCTCTTCAACAAAACAACACTTATTTTTTCGTAACAAATCCATAACTTTATAAAATTTATTTTAAAATAGATTTTAAACTATAAAATAGTAATTTTACTTGACATTAAAAATTTTAATATATATCTGGACACTTTTACGTGTACCTATGGTAAATTAATTACGTAAGTATAATATAATTGGTACATGATAGTTGATATTCAAATTATTTATCTGTCATGGGCTATTTTGTTTTTCATTTTTACTTAATATTTTTTTTCACACAACACCCCGTTTTTTAAATTATATTCACTAGAAGAATAACTTACATAACGTTAACCGAGCTCCTAATAATATACGTAAGGTAGCAAAAAAGCATTTATTTTCTCGTGCCTTCAAACAAACGGGATGTGAATAATATTGAATATATTTTTTCATACTCACATCTATATAATATAATATAATATAGGAACTGTTTTCAATATATTTTTATAGTCGTAGATGTTTTGTTACACTATGCATTGAAGACTGGCATATTATTATTATCAATAAAACTTCTGCTGATGCGCTCGAGAATAATATTACCACTATGCATAGGGGTACAACTGAAGTCTGAAGACATTCAAACTTTGCGGTGAAAGCTATCAGCAGTATTTTTATTACCTACCTTCAATCGAGTTAAATAAACTACAAATTATTTATGTTACAAATATTATAAGCACTCATCTGAAGCAGTTTTGGTGAATTTTAGTGAATTTTAAAGTCTCTTACTATCATAGTTTATTCTCTAGGGTCAGTCAGTCATTTAATTAATCAGTTAGGATACGTTGATTATATATTAATCGATATTATTGTCATTGATTACAGAAAAAAATAGTTTTATAATTAGACTGATTGAATATAATTTTCAAAATTGTATTATTTATTATATAACTGTAATGGAAACTTGATATAAATATATTTGGTGAGGAGTTATTTGGAAAAACCTTAATTTTCTAAAGGGTCGCCTGCTCAATGGTTAACGCACAACTTTAGAAAATCGACTGTTTTGCAATTAAAAAACTATCTTAGTTTTTCCTTTTATGTTCAGTATCACAAATTAAAAATACTCTAATTATGTATACATTGTGGTTTTCAAAATTCAATATAATATAACATGAAACACTCACAGATACATTTTACTGTCTGTCTATCTGACTGTATGCCTGTACATATATTTTACATGGAAATACTTCGAAACGAATGAAACGATTTTGAAGGAGTTTTCACAGTTATTATATTGCCTGGCAAATAAAATAGTTATTATAATAAAATTGGATCTTCATATTACACCTGTGTTTTATATTTGATCAAAAGAACCCAAACAACTGTGTTAAAAATCTTTGCAACTTTCATTTAACATAGTTTAAGAAGTAGAGCCACAGGAAATTAATTTGTCACGGGCAACGTCACGCCGAACAGAATCCACTAGTATACCAGATACGAGCTTATATCTCAGTATTGGTATACATATCAGCTATTGTTAATGTAATTTATTGAAATTATTAAATTGTAATTGATTTGTCTGAAATAAATAAATAATATATTTATAAAAATATCAAAACTGATTATCACGTGTGGTTTAGAAGCTTGTTAAACATAATATAGAGCTAGGTCACTCGTATAGTTTTATAAACACATTTGCTGAATTCGATAATATATCGGTAGTATTTCTGACTATTTCATATTTTAGACTCGTAAGTCACAATCTAGAAACTTAACGTACATACATCGCTTATTATACCGGTATTAATATTTAACGTTTCAAACGCAGCGAAGTCGTAAACCGTATGATAGCCAGCAACAGGGCCGTCAACGGTTTCCCGCTCTGGCCACAGGGCGCACCTATCTGTAATTATAAATACATAAGACACTTTTTTAGTGTCTCTTCTGGAAATATTTCTACCCTATGGGCTATGACACCAACCACAACCCATGGGGGAGGTAGAACAATCGTGGATATATATATATATATATAAAAGATATGGTACATACTCGAATCAATTCGGCGACGATCAGTATTTAACGGACCCATTATATCAGCTCCTGTTTTAGCGAATGGTGCAAAAATGCCAAAAATGCAAAAGTGCAGTAAAAATATTTAGAAAAAAAATGTGTAGATTAAATAATTGCGATGACATTTTCCAACAGTTATTGTTTATAACTGGCTCCGCATACCGCAAAGCTAGACCGAGTGAACAGACAAAGTGTACAATTCGATTTGTTTTTTTTTTTTTTTGAATAGGACGCGCATTATTTCACTCGACAACAAAACCGCACATTCTTCCCGTCTACAATATTAATAATATCGACTCCCGCCCAACAAAAACGTGATTATTGGTTTGATGTAAATTTGGTAATTTTATCTACGGCTCATTTGATTACGGTGATATAAAATATCGTTTAACCGTACAGCGCGCGCACGTGACGTCTGGGCGGAAGGGGTGGGGCGACAGCGGAGAGTTAATCCGCAAACACCGTCGGCTGGTCGCACGCGGACGCGCTGCCAGAGTCACTTCCACACGCTCGTCTGCTGTGCATGTCGCTGAGCGCGTTTTTTGTCCGGACGGTCCGTCACCGCGAAATTTGCCGCGTGCGGAATATACGAAATATTAATAAAAACACTATATTAGACGATAATTTATCAGAATATATAAGACGATCCGACGACGAAATGTGAACGATTTGCCGACGCCGCGACTGTTTTTTTTTTTTTCATTTTTTTTTTATCATCTGCTCATTTTGGTTTAGGTGGCATGCGAAATTCGGTGAGTACACCATAATGATTAACGTATTCGGGGGAGGCAAACGATTCACAAATGACATAATATTATGTCCTGATCTCTCTGAGATTTTTTTTTTTAAGTATGGAAAATGAATAGGTGTACGTATTATTTCAATATATTATATGGGTATACTTACTTACTATATTAACTAATCTTATTCCAGCTATGAATATAAAAAAAATTACGTAAATAAAATATACTGCTGATATACATATTTTGTTACTCGGAGAGGGAGGTTCAGGTTCTAATAAAATTAATATTTCACCACTTCCCAAACAAAATATATCGAAACCTTTGAATACCGGATAATTTTGTCCACTATTCGGAGGTGTCCGATATTTAAAGGCGTTCGTTAGGGGAGGTTTTATTGTATTATTGGAATTTTACAACTGTAGCTCTACTAAAATTAAATAACTAGTTTTATAATTTTTTGTCCATACGGGTATGTACGGAACACTTGTTTGATTACATTTTATATTAGGTAGAATTCGAGATCAAAAACTTATCGTGCTTCTGCATAATATATGTACCGTACGAATATTACCGAATATCTGTAATGGTCGCTCAAATTTGACGTAACAGAAAACTATGGTGATTACTATATTTGAATTCGTGCCCGTTCCCGATTCCTAAATGTATATAAGCCTGTATAATGATAATATTATGTAAGTGATAAAACCATTACGTGACACTCGATGAAATCAATATAAGTATTTATTTAAAATATACAGCTGCGGACGTACATGCACACAATATTATAATATGCTTTTTGTTTCGCTGAAGTCGTTGTCCATATCATTATAATAACGTGGAGGATGACGTAAATTCATAGCAAATTAACTAACGAACTAATTAGCGTTCTAAGTAGGGGTTTTAACAGTTTCCCCGAAATATACATAATACCTATCGTCTGTGTATTGTCAGAGGCTTTTACGGTGACTTTAAGATGTTCTCTATAGTTATCCGTGATTTTGTGACCACAAACAATCAGACGGATCTTCCCTCTATTTTACAGACATAATATTATTATAAACAATGTTGAGTTTTTTCTGAAACAATAACGATCCATTGTCAATCTAAATAGTAGTATACGATGAAACGAAAACAAATATACCATAGGACTCAAAAAATAATCGTATGTCCGAATAAATTATGTGATTCATTGTGGAAACCATAAACGAAGAAATTCTTGGACATATTTTGTAATCGTTTATTAAACTGA
Source organism: Nasonovia ribisnigri (assembly GCA_027563435.1). Lineage (NCBI taxonomy): Eukaryota > Metazoa > Arthropoda > Insecta > Hemiptera > Aphididae > Nasonovia > Nasonovia ribisnigri. The sequence continues at coordinate 71,724 of JANEHU010001717.1, forward strand.
TAAAAAAACATACATAATTTAGGTATAATAATAATGTGTATTTTAGATAGAACTAATTTCAAGCTCTGTATACTAAGAACCTATTTAAATTTCACATCGATTTACCATACGTGGCATTGACTTATAAGTTATAAGTGAATACCAATAATATATGCGATGTTTTTGAAAAAAATTAATTCATCATACTAATTGAACGTAAAGAAAAATAAATTACTTACAGTCATATTAAAAATTATAAAATATCATTAGAAATAGATACTGATCCAGACGACTTCTTTACTCAAAATCATTTGTTATCTACAATGATTTGTCATTGAATTCAGATTTAACACTTCCGTTACTGCAACGTTGTCAATGCCAAGGTAAACTCAAAAACTACAAGACAGCAGCGAGAGACTCACCTGGTTTTCTCATTCATATTATAATACAATTTGTTTTTTATTGTCATTCTACGGAAACAATCGTTAATTATTATTTTTCAATACACGTAATATTTGTACTATATATTTTGTGTTTTAAATGATTACATATTATACATCATTCTTGCGCAGGTATTTCGATCATATAATTACATTAGAAAGTATTAATTATTTAAATACTATATAATATTATACACCGTCCACTTAAAAACACTAACCACTGCGTATAACCGAAACAAAATGTTTTGTAGGTAGGTACCTAATAATTCCTTATGAATCATTTTAAATCCTTATGAATTATGACTCATTATAACTCACTTGTAGTACCTAAGTGATGATATAATGTTAAGCTATGTTTGTATTCGTATTTATATTTGCTAACGTTTGTTTTTTCTTATTTGTTTGAAATATTGTAGAATAATTTAAGTAAAAATGTCCAGACAAAAAATTTGTAGAATGATATGTTTCATACTAAAACAAGTTCCAAACGAGTACACTTAAGGAATCTTTCAAAAAAAAAAATACACATCTTTATTCAAAGTACCTATAGTGTTACAGAGCTAATCTTTTCTCAGTAATTTGTAATAATGATTAGAATTGCGTATTCATGTTAAGTGGGAACACCAGTAAAAATTTTTCTCAGTCATATCACTTGTAGTAATATAGTTAAAATTCTCTCCGTATTTCACTCATTGTGATTACATTGTAACCTATCATAACAATTTTACTATAAAAATAACACTATCTGTGTGTTTTGAACAAAGTTTTTTTCAATATTTTTATTTTTTAGAAAATAATTGATAGTAAATTATAAATAATTAGTAACTAAAAAAATAAAATAAAAATACCAACTCTAAAATTCAAAATATTAAATAAACCTGTTTTGACGAAACACAGATAATAATATTATTTATAGTTGTTTGATAGATAATGGTACCTAAATTTCAATATAATGTAATCATCATGCACAAATACAAAGAAGTTTTACTATACCTATAATATAATACGTATGTAAAGACGTTTTTTTTTTTACTGATGCGCCCGGCTAAGCACTTCTATAGTAATAATTCTATGTTGTTTCATCAGTTTTTTTACGCACCCGTCTGTTAAAATTATCAATTGTATTGTTTTCTTAACATTTTAAATTGAAATATTATAATAATTTTGATAAAATAAATAGTAATAAACCACTGTGTAAACATGTACGTACTACAGCTTCCTACTGATATATAAAAATTTCCAATGAATCAATAAGTAATTATTCAACTCACGAACATGATTTTAAAATAGCAATAATTGTTATTTATTACGAAAGGATCATTTGATATGATATTTTGTCCTTTCGTATTGGTTTCTTAAACATATTATATAAATATTAAACACGAGTTAAATACTAAAAGTCTAAAACGCAATGAATATCTAAATTAAATTAAGTAATTAACACAGTTTTTTAACTGGCAAGCTTGTTTTGTATCAAATTTATGAAGTTTTCATTTCACACATGATTTATTTTTCTGCTTAATGTTGACTTGGTTTATATTTTTTTATTATGAAATCTGTCGAGATAGACTTCAATCAAATGCAGTATAATAAATACAGGATATAAACGGGAATATATAATCTAAAAATTAAATTCTTAAATTTTTAATTTCAATTCAATTACAGTTAGTAATTGCACTGAATATTTAAAATGTCTGAAAATGTGATTCTTGTCAGAAGGTCGTGTAATGTACAAATTTCAATATTATTTTATTAATTGAAGAATATTGATATTGTTAATTGATCAAAATTACATATATGGTTGTATAAGTAAAATGCAAACAAAAATTAATTTAATATGTAATAATATATTCTAATCATTTAATGTTATGGTTTTATATTCTTGGTGAATTATTAAAACGTTTTTATAATGATCTTTCTCGTATCTAATAAAATGACTAATCATTGCAACAAATGTTTTATATGACATTTCCGTTAAAATTGGAAAGGTTGTATCACAGTTAGTAGGTTCTTAAGATCTTTAGACATTAGAGAGGTATGTTGAGTCATTGTGTTTTGATCATCCCAACGGTACCTATATTATGCGTAAGAAAAGAACTCATGAAAATGTCGAAAAAATATTTCACCAATTAGCTAGCTATAATTTAATATATTATTATACCAAATATTTAAAAGTGAAATATTTTTTGAAAAATGTGGACCACTTATGTAATAAATATTGAATTTGAAATATTTTGTGTTTTCGTTACCTACCTAGTTTATTCACTGCCGGATTTATTGCTTTAATACATTTTCAATTTTTATAACTAAGACATGGGTATTTAGTACAAGGTTGCTCATAAAATATGCATTATAATACCCGACGAATGTTCAAAATCTTTAATCGCAAGTAATCTTCTTGTAAGTACCTGCCCATCCTACTATCACTATATTTAAACCTACCTATTACTTAATTTGTTTTTTAATAGTCCTATAAGAAGTAGGTATGGTAAACTATGTATTATTACTTAATTCAAGATTTTTTTTTTTTAAATGAAAGTTAATCATTATAAAGTTTATATACAAATGACACAATATAATTTTTTACGTAACTAGTAGATGTATATAGATATTATATAAAAGTGTGTTAACTGTGTTTATGTAAAATTTGATCCATTACTTATCTCTGTTACTTTGTATATATTTAATAAATTCAAGATGTTTACTTATGACTTTACGATAATGTTTAAATTTTAATTCCAAAAGAACTGTACAGTTTCAATTTAAATAATATATATGTATATGAAAATAGAAATATTAGTTAAGAATAATTATTCACTATGCATTATTAATAATTTTAATATATTTTAGAACATAATAAATTACATTACAAACTATTTTCTATAAATAATACTATTGATATTATACCTCTTTATTCATTTACCTACGTAAGATTAAGAAAAAGTGTTAAACAATTAATTGTTATATGCACTAAGAGATTGAGGTCGACGAGAATGATTTATAATGAAATTCAGTGCCATGCACATCTTCAAAACACCATTAGGTTACCCAGAAAAGTGAAAACAGCCAAAGTCAAGAGAGCCATTTTTCAAAACTTAAAATACTTTTGGGTGAGGCAACAAACAATGGTTTTTTTTTAATAAATTGTGCCTATGCCACGTAGGTATAGTGCTCATTAGTAATGAAATATTAAATAATTTAATTTTACATATTATTATTATTTTTATTATTATTATTAGATTTTACTTTATTCTAAATTACAGGCTTATGCATTAAGTATAATATTATGAATAGGTAAATTAGCAAAAACAATTATGTAGGTATAAGTTATTGAACTAGTTCTGCACACCGAGTACAAAGTGTCGCTGACCAAATAGTATATCGGATTCAGAATAAATGATAATAATATATAATATAGGTACTTGGCACTTTTCGTGAATATTGTGTTCATATTGTTTATTTAATAGAGCTAAGGAAGTTGGTAAGTATTATAGTAGGTAATTCTAAAGTAGGTAGTATGCGTATTAGACTATTTTAATTTTATTATACAGCTTTTCCCAACCTGAACAATACTAATGTTCCGTATGGGTGATAAAATAATATCGTGTTAAAAATAGTTATGCATATAAGAACAAACTGTTAGTACGTTTAGAACAGTTAAAAGAGTTAAATATTCCACGCGTCGTACATTAATGGCTATGTCGTGTGCGACTAACAATATTAAAGATTTAAGTTTATGTAAATATTGAATTGGTTACCAACCTCCCTTTTCCGGGGTATTTCTGGACACTATACCTCTCTGGTATAGTATTAACATTTATGTTAATAATTGTTTCATTGTCCTGGTAACATTAAATAATAATATTTGTATGTATATATAATACCATGTATCGATGACGAATATTAGTATTGAGTACCTATTTAATTTTCTCCTTACAACACCTGTCAATCCTATAAAATATCTAACTAATTTCATAATAATATCCTTTATTTTAAACCGTAACAAAACGTTTCTTAAGAATACATTTCCTAGAAATATTAATTTATTGGTGATGAGTATTTAAAATAGCTAACGTGTTAAGTTTAGTTCATTTAAACAAATAGATTGTTTTGATTTTTAGTATAAACAATAAAGTTAACACTAAAAGATTGATACTAACATTTGAATCACTACTGGATGGACAAAAGTTTCTTGTTATTATTTCCAACTTCAATGGTTTACTTAAACTAATATTCACAATTGTAACTTTGAGTGTAATTTAAAAACGAAAAAATGCAGTCAGCTCTATATACCCATTTGAGATGGATCATAATATATATATATAATAACTTTGGTGGCCTATATCTTAAAAATAATGTTTTTATTTAGTGACGTTTACTAACTGGAGTTTAAATATTAATAACTATAACTTTTTGAAGACGTTTTATTGAATTCAAAATACTGTGACTGGTGACTTTGTGAAGATGCTTTAATAATATTTTAAAATAATATATTTATCGCAGACTCGTATTCTGACACGCCACTTGGCAGTCAACACTATCGTCGTAACTATATGTTATTATCATACACATCACAGGCCACTTTAATTTATTGCTGATTTTTCATGCAAACTTTAAACGTATTTATATTTCATAACGCACATACTATGATTTTTAAATGTCGCAGGTAGATATTTTATTATTATTTTTTTCTTTATTAGCCAATCGTCTCACAACTGTGATCCATGTTAGTCAAATAAACACGGTAATGTATTACAGTTTTACTGGATGGTTTAAATAAACAAAACTTTTTTTTCAATAAAAAAATATTTTTATTTGAATTACGTACCTATAGTCAGTTGAATGTATTTATGTTCAAATTCCAAACTGGTTTGAATTTCTTTTATGCATTTTAATGGCTGGGCAAGATGATTTTTTTAGCTCGGTTAGGTTAGGTGATATTAGTCAATATGCAATATGCATCAATAACAAAATATTAAAAGTTAATTTAATTTTTGGTTAACTCAGATGAGTTATTTTTTTTTAAAACGCTAGAGTACTTTATTTTTAGCAACCCAAAACTAAATTAAGTCTATAACGTTAATACTTTATACAGTATGTCCATGTAGTATGTATTTTGGTAGTAAGTTTTTCGTTTCTAAAAAAAGAAGAATAGTTACTTATCTAATAAATTAGATTAGAAAAATATAAAATGTTTAACTTTAAACAATTCACGGTAAATATTTTTTGACAAGAAAACGAAATAAACTGAAATAGAGAGATGTAATAAAATTAACTTAATTTATTTCTTAAGGGGATTGCAAACGGACAATTATTTCAACCAAAGTGTACCAATATTTCGTAAATCATACAGATGGACCCGATAACGCGATAAGACTTCTGAAAACTGGTTTGGATTCGTTAATATGTCTAGATGAGATCGACCAGGCAATTGTTTTTAAATTCTATACCTAAACTCCTGTACATTGTTTGAATATTTAAAATTTACGAAATTTTAAATATTAATTATTTAAAAACTAAATTAAATATCTTAAAATGTGGCCTGATCGATCTCAAGTAGGCATATTAACGAATTCAAATCAGTTTTCAGAAGTCGTTAACAGGTCCATCGGTAAGAATGACAAAAAGTACATATAAATGAGCTTAATTGTTTACCGTTCACGTGCGCAACGCCGTGGTGGTGATTTATATGTGCGCATGCGCTCCGCTGTTTTATTTACACAATATGGTCAGTGGTCACACACACTTATAATCACTTACTACGCACACATTTACAAGACCCACTTAGGGAGTATTTATGGAATTTTTGAACTCTCGAAATATGTATTAAACCCAAAAATCTGGACTTAAGCTTTTTCTCGCCTCGCCTATTTATTTCACCGTTGATGGTACATTATTGAGCATATTATACACTGAGTAAGTAACAGATTAAACAACGTGAACATGTCTAGACATATTATAACCCATTAATCAGTTATCATTTCCAATATTTTTATAACCTATCCTAAATAAACTTTTTCTACTCGGTTTTTGTTTGGCATAAATGAAGTGTGTGGCGTGCATATTATTCTTGGCAAACTGAATCACATTTCAATCAAGAATAAAATCAAAGTCAAACATAATACAAACGTAAGACAAGAAGGTATTGTTTTATTCGTACAAAAATATAGTGGGTATGTAGAATGTACGTTTAGGTTATCCCAGCAGCCATGCAATACCCCTTCTCTGAAATAATTTTTCGAGTGTATTTTATTTACCTATTATTGAATTTATTTTATAACGTTTAATAGTTAGTTAAATTATTAAAAACCGCTCTTCGTAGGTACTCAAAAGATTATAATAATGACAAGGTTGAAAATGTTTTGGTGTTACAACACACCTATTATAAAAATTATTAAGACCATCCTTATTCATGTCTTTCTTATCAATTATTTTTATAACTCTGTAAATAGTTAATACACAGATAATAATATGTTCAATGTTGTGATAATAGATTATGAACTATTGCGGTATTTTTTTAATTTCAGCCGTGAAATCATAACTCATTATAAACTTTTAGATTTTATTTTACACTATATTTCATTCGTGTAAGATATATTTTATTGTTTCTCACTCTTCCGTAGCCGAATAAAAATGTACACAAAGAAATATTTCGGGGAGGACGATCGCCCATAGTTTAGGTTCAATACGTCCACATTCAATACGTCGAGGACATTCATGTGATTTGTACAATTCATATGAGTACCTACCGTTAATATTATACCTACTGAATGACGTCCATCTCACATAACACTCTCCTCCATCATCTCATCACCTCGTACATATATATATTATCAATGGCGTACGCAGTGGAGAAGATAAGTGGATTACGTGGAAAATAATCGCTTCTCGCGGCTTTTTTTTTTACCTCCCTGCCAAATAATTTTAGTCCACCTAAATGCCAGATGGATTTTTAATATTTTGACTATATGGGCTGCAGGCAGGGGCGGAGTGGCCCACCGGGATACCGGGAAAAATCCCGGTGGCCTGGAAGCCAAATGGCCCGTTTACCTAAAGTATAGATAATAATAATGTAGAGTAATGAAAAAATTTATTTATCTATATATATACGAAGACGAAATCAAATTTAATTATAAGTATACCGTATCTAATATACGCACGTATATACCCACTTCAGTTCAGTTCACACTATCTATTTTTATAACTTTCGCTGTAGCCTTCTATGTCTTCGACACGGAGTATTATGTCTATATTATATTATATCTGTGGTCTACTAGGGCAAACAGCCCTTAACAGAATTTTTGGTACTTATGATAAATTTGACGATGCTTTGTATACAGAGTTGATTATTTGTCTATCTAAAATATCTAATAATGAAGGTTTTAAGCCCGATATTCGATCTAAAGCTAACTGTTTATTGTCATCATTATTGAAGTATGAAAATATCCTCATTGCACATATGTTTATGAAAATATTTTCTATAACAGGTCCCTTATCAAGATACTTGCAAACAAGTGGCTTAGATTTATTAAAATGTCAACAAATGGTCGAAGGCACTTTAAAACAAATAGAAAAACTCCAACGAGATATGGAAAATATAAAAATAACATGTGATAAGTTTATAGAAAAGGCTCAACGAATTATTGATTTAGAAATTGAAAATACTGAAGATGAAAAAAATAAGAAAGATTTAGAAATGTGTGATATTCAAGATCAGTTTGAAAATAAACGTATTCAAAGAAAGAAAAGGATGTCTACTTATGAAACGGAAGATGAACCAATAATTAATGCTGCAAAAAAATTTGAAGTTGAAGTTTATAATAAAGTATTTGATGCTATTATACGAAGTATGACTTCAAGGTTTATTAAAAATAATACATTATACTTTGATCTTTCTCTATTATCGCCAAACAATTTTGAATCATTCAAAAATGGAATGCCGAGTGGTGCATTATCTACATTATCTTTGAAACTTAAACCATTTATTGAATGTAACAATGATGTTGAACAAATTAAAAGCAGTTTATGTGAAGAATTATTACATTTTTCTAGCTCATGGGAATTTTTAAAAAAATCAGTAAATGACGAATATAATATGATATATTGTGAAGATAGTGAAAATTCTGATGACAAAGAAGATTCAAATTCATGTAAAATAAAGCCATGCAGAAGTTGTCAAAATTGTCCTCTTTGTTGTTACAAGGCCTTAATTAAATATAGTTTATTTTCTAACACATATCCAACTTTGATGTTGGCATATCAATTCTTACTGACATTACCCGTAACACAAGTTGCGTGTGAAAGATCATTTTCAACACTGAAGTATATAAAAAACCGATTAAGAAGTACGATGAGCAACGAACACTTAGAAAATTTCATGTTAATGGCAATCGAGAAAAAAACACTAGTCGAACTTAACAATGACGAAATAATAAACTCTGTTGGAGAAAAGAGTAAATTATTAAACAAATTATTATTGTAAGCATTGATTAAGTAGGTATGTTATGAGTAATGTTATAAGTTAATGTTAATGTTATAAGTAAAACAATTATTATAATTATATCTGAAGCTAAAGTAGTTTATTCTTTGTAAGTTAATATATTTATTTTAATTTTATTAGAACATATTATAGGTATAAAAACAATAATGATTTATTATTATTTTGGTTTGTGTATTTTTATTTCGGTTTTATAGTTTTGTTAATAGTTTTATCTGTAAAATACATGCACTGTTATATTGTATTTTAGTACCTACCTATTTGTTGTTTGTCTGCCTATATATATTTACATACAAAATTAGATAAAATACAATTTTTAATCAGGAATTGAAAATTTTGAGTGGCCTGGAGAAAATTAATTTTCCTGGCCTGAATTTTTTTCCCACTCCGCCCCTGGCTGCAGGATTATGTAATTTTCATTTATCTATAACCTAAATTGACGATATAATGTATGTATTATAGTGTATTTATATATATTATGTATATGCCAAATACCACTCACTCACTCATTCATCGCTACATATCAAAAACTACAAAGCATAGGTACTAACTTGAAATTTCTAATAGTGGTTCATCTATTGGTGTAGATGTACAATTAGAAAGGATTGTATGATATTCACATTTTAAAGGGATGGCCGAACAGGAATATTGAGATTCACGGAGGATATTGAAACTTTTTTTTGTTTATAAATGGTTGCCATTAGTTGCAGATTATAATAGTAATAGTAGAAATTAGTATTATTATTTTTTTGTACATAAATGGTTTCCATTGGTAACCCAGGCTGATCAGGTTTAAGCGTGCATCAAATTGTCGCACCTATGGCCTCATATAAAGAAACTATAATCTTAAAACCAAATGTCTATGTGTAACTTATATACTCAAAAACTACTCAATTGAATTGGACGAAAATCCGAGAGTTTCTTTCTAGACAATAAACTGGGTATATTGGTATATTTTTAACGTGGTTTAAGAGAATAAGTAGCTCTTTATTATAGTAGTAGCCTCTCCACTCCCCCAATTTAAAACTCCTGAGAACGCCTCTAATAGCGAATATACTATATAGGATTTGTCACAACAACAAAAAACTGCACACGAGAGAAGCCGGGATACTCAGCTAGTAATATAATATATTTAGGATCCAGATATTTGGTTTTTTTTTTTTAACATTAGTATATTATTTAACGTTAATATTATAACCGTTTTAAGTTCAGACCATAGAAAATCTTTGTAACCACGTCCGTTATAATAATACGGTTGTGATGATGTTATTCCATATAGATGTGCGTCTGCGGTGACTTCACTGGTTATCGCCAAGAAGCAGCGGCGGCGGCGTCTCTACACAAAATATAACGACGACGACGACGACGACGACAACAGACACAGACGGACAGCGTTGATCGACGGACAAAATGAGTCTGTTCAACACGTCGTACCTGATGGGCAACGACACGACTGGAGGATGGGGTCCCAGGTACTTTTTCACGTTCTACTCGGAGTTCGGCGACGAGCAAGCCGAGTCGGCCGTCGAGGTGACCGTGTTCATGGTGATATTCGCCGCGTCCGTCGTGGCCAACGTGTCCATTGCCTGGGCAGTGCTCAGGTACAGGGAAATGCGTACCGTCACCAACTGCTTCCTACTCAACCTCACCGTGGCCGACCTGCTGTTCGCCATCACCACGCCGGCGCTGGCCTACGTCCGTGTCCGGCCCGACTGGCCGTTCGGAGATTTCGTTTGCCGACTGTTGCCCTACTCTCAGGTGGGTGCCTATTATTTTAATATTATGATGACATAAGTGGTCGGAAGTGGCCCACATCATAGGGGAAATAAAAACTACCATGCATAGTGTATCGTTGTGTAGGGGCGCTTCGTGATACGCTATTTTTATTTTTTTTCTTTTAGTCAGAAAACTATAAATAAGTACGTCTATCTAAATGCCACGATTCGAAAAAAAATCTCGAGCGAAACTGTTAAATGTGCCAGCGTCCACAAAAACGTAATTTTACGTAATTTTTTTTAAAACAGGAGTCACGCGTGTCTAATGTCAGTGATGAAATTTCGATATCATAACATCGGGATGTTTACAGAATGATTTTTATTTAAAATGTATGTTGTTTATTTTAGTTTGGGATGAAATAGATATTATAATATAATGTTATTAGTTAAAAATTGTGAATACTTCATACTTGTAAATAGTAGAGAAATTTGGGTTTTACACAATGGAAAATCGTTATAGTTAGTCTCGCTACTAACGAAACAGTGCGCTAGCTACATCACCTACAATTGACTATCGCATGTTATAATATATTGTAATTGTGTATGATTTATAAAATTGTTAACGCAAGCGTTTATCACTCTGGTCTCTGACGTATATATAACATCAGATAATATGAAAAACACAAATATATAAAATTTAATTTTAGATTAAACATTTTCAAAACATAAACTAGGTGAGTACTAATGTCGGCATTAGTTGTGTTTAATATATTTTGTTAGAGACTTAAAGTACATATCACGTGCGAGTGTATTGACTTTCGTTTAGAGGTTGACATCAGCCGAGCTATCGCCTCCGGAGTTGCGTTGGTATAATATCGTCTGTATTGCACTATTGCCATTATATATTTTCCTGTCGACCCAACCTTAACGTTTTGGTGTATCGTTTGCACATTCACGCGACAATCTCATCTCGAGATCTATCTCTAAATCCTTATATATGCATTGATCCATCGCTCGAGTATGTACGACATTATTGACATTGCATCGTTATCGTCATTGGTTTTGAAAAATGAACAATTCGACTATAAAATAATAATTTTTCAGAATATAAAATGTGAAAACATTATTAAAATACTCGTTGGAATAAAATTTTGTGAGGCTTCACTCGTGGATCACTCACGACCCTCGTAATAAACAAGTGTGAAAATAAATATTGGGTGCATAACGTTTCGTTTATTATTTTATATTGTAACAGTACGGGCCAAGGCCCAAAGTACAGAATAATAATACTATATATACATATACATGCATAAGAAATATGATATTCAGCCATGATGACTTCAATAAGTCACTGATAAGCCTACTAGATTTTAGTTATTTTTAAACGATTCGATCACAATATGTTATATATTAAGTACAATATTTCTTGTATACCTAGTTGTATATAATATTCAATACACGTGAATTTTGAACTGTCTAATTTATTATTTTTACATTTTGAAATCGATATTGAACAAAGAAAACTTGCGATAAAAATGGATTTTTATAATTCGGGTCCTATATATTCGAGCACGTATCCGTTATGCCGTCACGTTTCTGAATATACACTTTATTATGTATAACTTATATTATATTCTTGCGTATAACACTATAACGGGTATTATATACTATGCACTTTATGCCTTTTCGCAGGTGTATTGCAGGTGTAAAATACTTCTCTACTTTTTTTTTTTTTTTAATAATTTGATTTGTAATAATATTACCGGTTGTCCGGTTTTTATACTCTTACGCAAAGATGCCAGCCACTAATAAAACTATCTGAGTTACTACAAGCTAGTAATGTAGCAACCTATAGGTTTTAATTTTTCAGTTTCAGTTAACTAGGGCCTCTAAAACTAAATACGATTCCATCAAACGACTTTTACAATCGTGTATGCTGCGGTGTGTTGGCTGTTGGTATCATTGCAAGTACATGGTATAGGTCCACAATAAGTACGTTTTAGAATGACGTAACTGACAACTACATTTAAATATGTGACTTCTGAATACTGATAAACATAATGTTAACGCCTAGGTTAAACAAACTACAGTTTCACTAATGGACTGCTATTTTAAAAATATTTTACATAATACATGGTTTATTATATCTATTCATATGTGTCCTGACCTAATGTTTACGTATATAATGAACGTGTAGTATACTTAACACACAATAAGTTAATTAGAGAATAATAATTATTAATACATCACATGAAACAGAAAAATTGGTTGTGAAAACTAGCTTACTAACTAATAGAATATAATTCATAAACCAAATCTTAACCATAATAATTTAGGTTATCCGAGTCATTTACCAAGTTTATTTAATATACAATTTAGTATTTAGAAACTCCCACACTTTTAACTTTTTTTCAAAAAATTTACTCTTCGGCCAATACGAGTCGTTTTTCCTTGATTTTCACCTTCAGCTTTTCCTTCCTCTCACTGGGTTTCCGTGTTTCCTTGGTTCCCTTGAAATTATTTTACCTGACCAATTTAGAAGGTGTTGGATTCGTTATCTACAAACATAATGGTAAAAAACTTTTCATCCATTTCCAACATCTGAATGGGCCTTGGCATGGAAATTGCAACGCTTTCTTATTTCTCCGATTTATGAACCCAAAATCAGTTTTTATTAGAACTTTACTGATAACATTTTTGGCTGCCCCTGTCTTATTAACTGAGTAGAGGTAGGGTCAAATGCCTATTCCCTTCTTCGAAAATTTCAACTGGTAATCTTTGGTAGGAGCCATACATCAATTCAGCCAACGATGCTTGTAGGTCAACTACTTCAGCACTAGCCTAATAAAATGACAGCTAGGCAACATGTCAAACTTTTCTTGTTGTGAGCCATTATGGCCACATTTAACGTAGTGGCGTTTCCCAGATCGACGACGGGGGCCATATCGGTTATCTTGAAAACGCCACAGACGTTAAATTTAAAGTTTCAAACAATTGGCCTTACTATACAATGCATGTATTGTAAGTTATAAATATCTCATATAATGCACTTGTGTTACGATTATTACAAAATAGTTGTGCACTAAATTTCAGAACACTATAGATAGATACATATTTAAACACCAAAGCCAATCATTTATCTTTCAAGGTTTAGAACAGATCAAAATTATATTTTAAAAAAAAACCTTCAAGTTTTAACCTAATCTACCTTGTGATTTAATTCTTTTAAGCACGACTTGTTTATTATTCTAATTAAATATCAGATACAACGAATAAATAAAAACTAAATAGTGTTATTCTAAATATATTTTTAACAAAAACTATGTGAAATAAAATACAGCAAGAAACTTAGTTACCTATGTACATAATTTTTGCGATCGGTTTTAATAAAATAAAAAATAATTTCTAAGAAAATGTTACACAATAAAATGTGATAAATTAAACTTAACGCTAGCCATTATAAGATTTTATTGAAAAGAACTTTCATTACCTATACAGTACATATACATCGTTATGTTTTTCTTATTTGAAATGTGGTCGTTGTATGCAATGTCCCTTTTAATTTATTTCTGATATTCTACTACCTATATTTATTTAAATATTAAAAGTTTTTCATGCAAGTTACACACCGATGGAAGAAACCCATTCAAGGCAATATCAAATAAATGATATTTGTTCAACAATAAGGTATAATGGCATTGATCATTAATTGAATTTTTATTTTTCACCCATGCCCTTTGTATGGCTAAGTAATTGAAAAATAAAGTCATAGCAATATTGTTGTAACATGGTTTTTGAGTTAATGTAATCCGCTGCAATGTTATTAATGTTTCATACAACCATACAAGAGCTTCGTTTTGTTTAAAATGACTATAATAATATGAGGACAAAATATGGTTTCAGTGTTAAAATGAAAATTATGTATCTACTTTTCACTGCAGCCTGGAGCTAGGGCTTAGCTTAAAGCAGTGAAGTAGCTGTTCGGGAAGCTTATAGAAAATGTAATAAAATAATTACGGATAGTGTCAAACGGCTACCTAGCGCTTAATGTGAGCTTTCCTTATAAATTATGATTGTTTATATTTTTTACCCTAAAGTAAAATATATAAAATCACAAAAAACAACGTAATGCCTTTAGACAATTATATACTGTGTTTGTTGACGTCTATCAACCAATTTAATTGAAAAAAAAATATAGCGACTCATCTATTCTACGAATAGATTTGGCAAAACTCGATTTAATAATAATAGTTTTGCATTTTTTTAACAGCGATTCCCAGATTTTATGATATCATAATACTCGTAACGCATTATTGCAACAAAAATTATTTTAAAAACGATTAGAATTAATCTTCTTTAAATTGTTTGAAGTTTAAATTACACTGCACTGCACTGATTATTATAGTTTCAATAAACATTTAACAAATTCAAACACGTACCTACACAAAAACTTAATATATTATGTACAGCACCGTACGACGTTAAATTATTATTAATATACTTATCTACTTGATTATGAATCACGCGACTGGTCTAAGTGTTTTATCGTCGTTATATTATAATTAGGCACGAATTTAAATGCAAATTGTAATTTTTTTGAAAGTTCTAAGACATTACTTTCCAACTACAAAATTTGTTTTATATACATCAAAAAACTTAAAAATTAAACTGTTATTTTTTGAATTTTTAGATCTCTTTTTATGTTCAGTACATTTATTTTGTTCATTTTATAACAATGAAAATAATTTTGTCACAATTTATCATAAACTATCCCACTTAAAAGAAAAAAGGAAATATAGGTATACTTTATTTTGCTTCGTCACATTATTTTAATTATGGTATTGTGTTTTGTTTTTTAGAACATTTAAATCCGTTCACTATATAAATATTAATAAATAAAATCAGTTGGATTAAAATAAATAAATAGGTACATTATTTGACTGTCCAACAACATTATATGCCTGTATCCGCTATATCATAAAACCATGCATAACTTATAATAGTAAAAGCATCTAAAAATCGGTTGTCCTTGAACTACCTTAAGTAAATAATTTGACTTTGACCTATGTTTATATCGGTGTGTACCTACTGCTTTAAATATGTACTTCAAACTTTACAAAAACATAATAAATGTACTCAGAAAACTAGTAAAGCTATGTAAAAGCTGTATGTTATACTAATAAATATAATGAGACTCAAAGAACTTCCAATTTGGAATCAATTTACGCGTACAAATATTATGAAATCAAGACCAGAGACAAAACTCTTCTTGTGGTGCAAAAATATTAACGTACGCGCTGAACGTTAAATATAAGTTTTTAACACGTTTTATAATATCATACCACTGTTAAAGGCCAAGGTTATGTACATTTTAGAACAGAACTGTACGTCCCTCTCGCAAGGGTATTTTTCTGGAACACGACAATTACATTACACTAAATGTCACCCATCAAAAGTTTTTCAAACTGTATAATTCTACGCTGTCGTCTGGTCGGTTTGTTGCCAATTTCTCAAACAATGTTCAGTGTTCTAGTTTTAATTTGTTTTTTTTCTATTTCTAGTTGCAACTTTAAAAAAAAAAAATTTAACATGTATTATTTAAGATATTATATGGATATGGATGGAGTATTATGTATCCAATTCGTGACCAAAAATGAATTTAATTAAAAACGTTAATTAATAACTGCAATAGTTTTTTATTTTTACCTTCCCATCGTTTCCGCTAATTCTGCTAAAACAAAATTGTGTTGATAAAGCGGAACATACCACTCTTATGTTATGTTGCGTGTTTATCTGACGCTAATATCGCCAGTCCCCGCGGACGCCGGTCCTTCCCTTAAGGCCCTTAAACCTATTCTTATTAGGAACCCAATATTTGTTGGTACCTAGTTTGTAATTTGCACCAAAATAAGGATAAGTACGTAATTTACACCACCACAGGTAACCAAAATAGTGTAATTTGTACCAAAATGAGAATCTATATAGATAATCATCGATTATCAAGTATTCGATTATTGACATCTAGTTGACATCTAGTCGTCTACACTCGATGAACTCGAATAAAAATCAAATTTTTTTGAAATTCCTAACTACCCACCTCCTGGGGTTAATCTGAAAACATTACAAAGTTTGACGTCTGATCCGTCGTAATCGCGTTATTACAGTTATACAATTTTTGACAAAAATAATGCATTTATTGTATTATTATTAATTATTATAATATTATACAATAATATTTTTCAAAATAATTTGTTATACCCTATAAACCTTGTAGGTCAGACTTATTGTATAGTAGATGTATTTATGATGTCGTTTTAGACTTCGATCATTATTTAATGAAAGCATATTATTGATTCACTTTTATATAAAACTAATAAAATATTGTATGGTAGGTACCTCCTATGCATAGAGTACAGAAAAAAAAATGTTGCGTGTGCCATATGACGTATATTATTTTAGAGTTGAAGCAAGTGTGACAGTAAATGCGTGCAACTGGCATATTGACGTATGTTATATTTATTCGTTTAGACAATAATAATATTATTTGAAATTGAATTCGGCGAACTTATAATAATTTCAAACATCTCACGAATAATTTCAAGTCGCGTCTGCAATACTAGATGAACTCGAACGAACGAATGTCGGACTTCAGCGGGGCATGTAGATTTCAATCTACAATCACGAGAATTCTGTGACTAAAAAGCTTGGAAAATTTTAATGTGCATGTTTTTACACGTTCATAAATATTTTGTTTTCATAAATCTCTGTTATTGAATTATAATGTCAATATTATAATTTTTATATATATATATATATATGATATACCTATATTATAATAACGATTTTGATACACGAGTAATGAAAACTATATTCATGTTGTAAATATATGATGCATTTCGTGTACAATTTATTCATTTTTTTATTAATTACAGTTTCTCGTAAAATTGTCTTTATTGACCTGAATATTGTACTTATAGTTGAAGTTAAGACGGAAACAACAGGTTTTTGTTTTTATATGATAAGTGTTCATAGCTCAAAAACGTATTAACAAATTACGAAGAGAACGGAGGGCAAGATCGAACGGTTTTTTAGTGCATGCATCAACCCACGTACTTCCGGTAGGTAGTTAATTTGAAATTAAACTTTTTTCTGCCGTTAAATAATTATAATATTATTAATTTATTAAATTTTATTCAAAAAATATCAATTAATAAAACTATTATATTTAAAAAATAAATATTAAACGTACTTGATATTTTGAGTTCATTATTTTCCAGTATAAATGTTGACAAAGTCCAATATTATTATAGTGAAATCAAACATTACATTTTCAATTATTATATTTGAAGTACCCATATACTCGAAGATTGAAATAAAAATGTTAAAAATAATAAATAATTTTTTTTTATTCTTAAAAAAGGAACATAGGCAATATTGTAGTTAAATCAATGTCTAACGCAACTTCAGAACTTATCTCGGGATGGTGCCATTTATTTTATTATTAATTTCCATTGAAATAAAATAACTTTTACTATTTTCTACCAATTAGCTGCATGCACCTAATTAAAATCATACGGGAAATGAAACTAAAAAATCTTAACTCTATTGAACTACTGGAGAGAATTTAAGTCGTATTAAAGTGGCCAGTCCGGGAGAGCCGCGCCAAAACCTCCACCGCCGGAGACTACAGTTGGGACATGAATATCACTATATTTATATTATATATATAGGTCAGCGAAATTGTATTTAAATGGACAACAGGACAAAATAATTTGACAATTGAGTATATAAGTATGGCGTTATGTTTAAGAAACAAAAACTATATGATTTTAAATATTAAGAACATGTTCAACTGACAAACACTATTTCCAGACACACGTAAAATACTCTTCAATGACAGTATAATATAAGCTAACATAGAACCTGTGTGTCTTGCAGTATCACATCGTGTATGGTCCGATGGTCATGTTCGACGATTTTTCAGTTTTTTAATCAACCTCAGTAATATTTGTGTTTACGCATAGTAAAACGCACATATTATAACGTACGAATATTAACAGACACGTGTTATTGTTTTATACGATGACAAAACGAGTGTCGTCATCAGTGCTGGAAATAATTATTTGTTCTATACATTTTATTTCTCGTCGGTTCAACTTTTTTGTATATATATTATGTGTATTTTTTTACGTCATCGTACTAATATAAACATCGCATGTCCGTTCTAAAACATAACAAATGATTAATAGTGGTTTGTCATAACTCATTATGTATGTTTATAACATATATATATATATATATTATAATATAATATATTATGCTTTTTTTTCATTACACTTTAACAATCCTATCGTTTTTGTGTTGAGTTGTAAATGGTTATTTGCCCGAAAAGAGTACTTAAAAGCGTGAAAGTATTTAAAAACCTAGTATACTGGCTATATGCACTTTTTGAGAGTAGACACTCTAAGCAAATTCTCTAAGTTCCGTTGGATAACAGAAGCAGTTTTGTTTTGGAATAAACATAGGCATGTGATAGGACTTTTCTCCATTACTGCGTGGTATGCTTGATGCAGATAGTTCTAAATAATGACGTCATAATAATCAAATAGTCAACTATTCGTCCGACTATTTTTGTATAAGGTTTATGAAAAATCTTATCTCGCTTGCAACATTGGTAATCCAGGACACGGCTGTAAACATCATAGAAACGTCTCGATTAAACGCGACGGCTATGATGGTGTCGTCACGGGCCTCGTTACCACAATCGTCTATTATAACAATTATCTTCGGTACGATAAACGCCTGTGGGTACTCATATGGATAATAGTAGAGGGTGGAAAAATATTACATCGTATAGACTTGTGTACAAGCAATATGATATAGTAGAAGCTTGTCGTTCCACACTATTAGCCTATATAGTACACTCTGTGCGTGGTACATGTATAATATAATATTGCTTGGTATTGTTTGGTATACTTATAATGTGCGCATCATTTTTATATATACATATAGGGTTAATGCAGCCGAATTAAAATCTATTATAAAGTCTCTCTAGACTAATTGACACGGCGGGCGTGCAGTAATTGACCTCCAGTAATTATTTCCTACATCGTATTATACATGAGTCGTTTGGGCTATATAACATTATAACATAAAATATGTCCCATATAGAGGAAAAACGACGGTTGTCGTTGCATATAACATGCCATAATTTCTGTACGAAAAAATAAAAGAAACAATTAAAACATAATATATTATGATAAGAATAAATTATCAGCACCACAACGCATGTCTAATAATAAAATATATTGCTATATTATGACCATCGCCACCGTATAATATCACGCAATATAAAACGACAACCGAGCAAAAGGGCGAAATGTAATTTTTATTTTCTTGTTTTTTTTTTTTTTTAAACTTCACATCAAATCGAAAAGTCCATCAACAAAAATATCAAATGAGTTTCATTTGATCCATGGTAAAAAAATATCGAAGGTAAATTGCTATCCAATCTCCCATCATGATTGATTTTAGTATTATAATAGTAATTTATCGAAATCGAAGTTACCATTTTTATATTAAATACATATATTATATGTATATGCATTTTGTTGAAGCTTTTAATATTTTGCTTACTTTTATAGCTTAAACAAGTTCCCAAGTTTATGTGGAGCTATTTTGCGGTACCTAACTAAATATTCAATTTTTTCCATCACATTTGGCTATAAATTGTAGAATGATTTATTTTTTATACCAACTAGTGTCAAAAAACCGTTAACCTTCGTTCAATATGATTATTAGTTCTTACTTTATTTTCTAACGTTTGATCAAACTCGTTATTCGTGGCCAACGTGAAGCTAAATTAACATCAATGATAAATCAAAGTGAACAAATAAATAAAGTTATACGTTCAACTTGCTCTACTCATCTGACTGCAAGCAATATCAGTGATTGTACGAATATTTTCATCTAGATATTTGTATGAGTGTTTTTTTGGTCGTTACGAATTATACAAACATACCTATTATAGATCTAATCGTACACAGAAACCACAATAATTTACTTAAGAAAAAAAACACCAAAACGTCGTGATGACATCGCCACACCTGCAGCAATAGCTAATAGACTATTATAGAGTGTGTAGTATAACATCTACTTAAAAATATATACGCATAGTATTATACACTATGTATTTTATCTATAATCCGAATTGGATTGAATCAAAACGTGGTCGGCCATGGCTGAAAAGTTGTTTGTGTCGTGATTTGAGTTTCAAGAGCGCGTGGGACGCAACGTTGTGTATATATTATTAATATTATGTTCTATTTATCAATGTAATATAAATTGGACAGAGACGACGAACGGATTGAGTTCATATAATATAATATAAAACACACACGCGCGCACTGCAGAATTATATGGGATCCTTTTATTTTAATTCTATGATCGTGTATAATATATCATGTTAAAAACAATCGCGAAACTTGAACCTAATGAGGAATCGTTTCTGACCGACGATATCGTATTCGGACTGATCGCGGGACGCTACTAACCTAACCTAACCACTGCAGATGTGGTATTGTCATGCCTGCATATTGTTATCCTGTTGTGTTGTTATTATTGTTATTATTATTATTATTATTATTATTATTATGTATGATAAAGGATATAGATTAATTTGAATTTTGAAACTTTTAGCTGTACTTATATATCCTTATTCGCTCGTTTATTTCGACCGTATATTATATAGCTGGTAATATACAATATGTACATGTAAAATAGGATCCTAACAGTACATCGTGTATGTACACGAGAAACGGTTACCTATTTATTACATATATATATTATAAAGTTATATTTTACTTTTATTATGTTGTTATCGGGTTGAAAAAAAATAACAAAACAATAAAACGAGTTTTTTTACGAAAGAAAATAATAAATAATTATCAATAATGTTTACGAGAGTTTATTATATCTGAATACAAATTTTTTTCTACACAATATATTATAGTATGGCACCTATATTAACACGCGATTACGAAATTATATTACATAGTTACCATATTACTTACACACGTATTATTACAATAATTGCAAATACTAAGGTTCGTTTGTGTTGAAAAGTTTCTGCAAACATGAAATTTATCACAAGAAATACTGATACAATTATGTAGATCAAGTAAAACATTACACGCATGCACATATATTTATTATACTGTGATATACCGTCAGCCAGCTTCGTCGTTACAAATTTAACTCTAGAATTCAAACTTTTTTACGATTAATAATACTTTAGTAACATAATATATTTTAAGCTTAATAAAAATAATAAAACGCAAGATATAATAATCGACTGACTATTGAGAGGTGTAAAGTATAAACGTTTAATATAATATATTAATACACAGTATCGAAATATGTTAATCGAATGTTAATAATATTTTTTATGTAGTATGTTACTACATTTTTTTTTTATATTTCAATCGATCAAAATATATTATATCATAAAGTGTATATTACTTGCATTCATTTCGAGGATACATATTATTATTATGTTATGTTATATTGTCCGAGGTCGAACAATTTAAAATACAATTCGAAGTACTTTGTATAGTTATATGTATTACGTATACGTCACTATAAATCTATACTAAAATGACATAAATTCAATATAATATATTACTATACATTTTTACTTGTAAGTTGTAACTGTTATAACTTTTTAACTAAGAAATAAGAATACGATTTTATCAAACATGATGTTATTATATACTTAAAATAATTTATCTGGCAAAAATAGGTTTCCTAAAAGCCTAATTGAAAACTATAAATGGATTTTATGATCTTACTCGTAAAATATGTCTAGACTATAATTACCTATTATATAATTATTATTCTGTATTATACCTGTTGTTGTTTCACAGCTCGTCAAGCAATATTATTCTTATTATGCTAGATATAGGTACCAAGTTGGTACCAACCATACATAATCTTTGTTTCCTATAGTTCCGAGGTCAGTGAACAAAATTTAACAACTGTTAAATGTTAATTCGCTAAAAAGAACTGTCTATAATAAATAATAACTTATGGGATTTTTGGACAGTATTCAATGTTTGTATACGTATACGATAAATGAAACGGCTTGAAATCATTACGCCTACGCCTACGCCATATGCCCATATAGTATTTAATAAAAACATCTACTCGAAAAGTCAAACAAGAATAGATAACGCTGGCTAATGTCAAATTGTACTCGTATTTATTGTTATTTGTGGTGTTGCTCTAAAAAAAGTACTTGTAAATTGTGTTTTTTAAAATATTAGTTGTACACAATAGGTAAATATTGAATTTAAAGAATACTAACAATCGTAATTTATCCATTTTGATTTTCGATGATTAATATTAACTCCGTGGTACATCGATATTTGGTATAGAAGTAATCAGTAAAAAAAACCTAATGAAAAAAGAAGACTGAAAAAGAGACCAGACAAAAAAAACCCAAGAACAATTTAAAAAATATTAGTATAGTTAAAATCGTTATTATAGTTTTGTATTTATACTAGAAATCATTTACAAGACATAAACAAATAATGATATCAAATTAGTTGGACAATCAGTTTTTTTTTTTGTCAATCATTTACAACTTTCCGCAAGCAAAATAATGTTTACCTACGTACTTAGCAATATAAGTATATCAAAACTCATCTTGTATAAAACTTTGTAAGATTTAAAAATTCCATTTCCAAAAATGAACACTAGGGTAAAAATAATATTTTTTAACCTGTCACGACTTTTGTGAATGTCGTAGACTAAATTTTGTTCACTTAAATAATAACACATAAAGATAAAGAATGAAAAGATCTACATAGGAAATTTCCAGTACCTAATAAAGTTATTTTACTCTATTATATTATACCACAAGTTGTACTTTATAAAGCATAATAAATGCGTAACAACAAGCCTACAACCCATTTAAGACGAATAATGAAAGAAGTATTTCATATTTCAATGTTTTTTTAAAATTATATTAAATATGCAAAGTGATCGTTTTATCATGATCCACTCAATCTACCTACTTAAAAATATTTTTTTTTACATAATTCAATATCATTAAAAGACATCTTATTTTAAAAGAAATATATTTTTTACATTTTTTACAATTTTTTAATATTATTTTCATTTTTGTTCTTTTATTTATTTCCATCACGTACAATATTTTTGAATAACTAAAATAAATTGTTATAGGTAAAATCGTTGTTTTTTATTTAAGTACCCAATGTTATCAAAATTTGAACATCAAATGTCTATATAAAAAAGTAAATTAGATGTATTTTGGATAATATACAATTTTTATAAGTATAACATAAAATAAATTTCTTATTTAATTTTCAGTCTTAACTCTTAAGCATAAAAATTAAACATTTTATAAATTTTCAACTGCAAAATAATATTTTTTAAATTATCGTTATTTTGACGTATGTCAAAATTTGAACTTCTAGTGCTTATAGAAAAAATTGTGACTAAACTTTACTGTTAATGAATTAAATCAATAATGTTTTCTAAATTAATAATATTATTTTATAAATAAAATATTTCTTAAGAACTTCTTGGGTCTGGTATTTTGTTTATTATTTAGTGGATTTCAATCTTTTAACTAATTTATTATAACATAGGTAATAAATACATTGAGTGATTTAAACTATTTGGATTTTAAAATCTAGTTTTTTGCATTATATTAAATAAATAATAAAATGTCTAATTTAATAAATATGTAAAATGTATATATGTTGTAACTCAAAGATAATATAAATATTTTATTAATTTGAATTTTTCAAATTGTTGTACTTTAATTTAATTTACTAATTTAAAAGCAAAAAATTAAATTAAATAATTTTCAATTGATACAACATTTTTTTGATGTTCTTAGGTATATTTGAAGTACCCTTCATAATTATATATTACTTTTTATATAACTCGATTCTCTAACAGAAAGACAGTAATATAGTAATTTAAAAAGTCATAAATAACTTGGTACGTAGGTACCGAGAAAGAGAAAATTAATTTTATATTATGGGTTTTTAATGTTTCTATTATAAAAAAAAAAATATACAATATTTGTATAAATATTAAATAACTTGGGTTTAACTTTTGGTTATTTTTGTCAAAAAAACTATTAATTTGTATTAATAAATCATAATAGTAGTGAAATATACATAATATAATATAAATAATATAATTATTACATCATTACTCGTATGCGTTTTATTTATATTATAAACTTGTAGGTACTAAATATTTAGACCCCCCCACAAAAAATTTGAAAATACGCCACTATGTATACCTATACTTGAAATATTTTTAAACCTAAATACCATATTACTATAATATAGATAATATTTATAAACAAAATGTTGTAACATTTTTCAAATACAATTACCTCCCTAATAGTCTAATTACCCAACCGTCTAAAGGAATTCGCCGAAATATAATAATGTGACAAATTAGTCACTACTCTATCGCAGCTGACTTAAGTGCATCGCCGTGTCACATCATGCATGTTATATTATATTTTATATTAATAGGCACTCGTGCGAATGGTTATTTTAACTCGTTATGGTCTGTGTAAAAATTACTGAACAAAACCAAATCAAATATTTTGGCAAACATAATGTGTTCGCTAAACTTATTTTATGTTATAATAGACATTAAACAGCATTTGTTACATATTTTAGAGCGGAAAAAAATCAAAAATGGTAGATATATTGTAAAGATCCTTTGCGATCTCTTTGACCTCAGATCAATTATTTGACACAAAGTTATATAGCCATGATATAGCTCGATCCATGACGTGCACTGTCCGGGGAAAGGTATTGTGGTTAGAACCCTATATAATCGTTCGCATCGACTGTTTTTGTTGTTGTAAACGACGCCACGCCAGTGGTAGTACAATAATAATTAAATAATGTTGACAATCAAAGTTTGAATATTCGTATAATATTGTAAGACACTCAGAGGCGGACTGGCTAGGAGAGTTGGGGAGATTTCTCACCCTGGGCCGGTGAAAATTATAAGATTATGGGCTGGTCCAGGCCCAAGGGACCGGGACGTCGGAAGACCTAATATGAATCGTATTATATTATCAAAATTTCTAATTTTTATTTATTTCACTAAAATAAATAATAATACCTAATACGTAGGTATTAACTACTATAGTATTGACGATCGTGTTTATTTACCACGGTTACCAGTGCCTATATTTTTTAATATAATAGCCGTATGGTTCATATCACAGAATTATTCTGTGGTTATATTATTAATAGTTAGACCCCAAATCCTCTCCTGATATCTACCAGTCGGCAGTCATCAATGAAACGTCAAATATTTTGCTTAGTTGAATTTGCTGTAACTGCTTTTAAAAATTGTATAGAACCAATGCTACTTTACAAATTAGATGTTGTTTGATATTAATTAGAGAGTAGTATTAATTAGTTGTTTGAGACAAATTAGATGAAGTTTGCTAATTAAAAAATATGTGGGAAGCTAGATTTTGAATCTCCCTGAGCCGATCTGTCCCCAGTCCACATCTGATGACACTAGACAACATCTTGTGTATACCAGCTATATTATACTATTATATTCTAAAAGACTAAAAATGTAACTGATAATAGTTAATAACATAATGCATTGCTTTATTATATCTAAACTATTATAACATACCTACAACTTACAAGTTACAACAGCATTATAATATTGTCGGACTATACAAATTTATCAGATCTATTATAAAATAGTATACTTCATTATAAAATAAATATATTTGTAAAAAAAGTAAGCACTAGTACTTGCTTAATGCTTAGTATACTATCCACTTGACACGAATAAACAAATAGTGCACATCCATACTTAAAGAGTAAAAAAGTTTGTATGTACTAATTAGGTAACTCACAAACGTATGAGCAATGTGCACACTCAAAAACAATGGTTTTTACACATTTTTTAGATTCATATAACTATCACAATATTATTATATTATACTATACTCAGAGCTGATTTTGTTTATTATACGATAATTATATTTTGTAATTATTACGCTTTATGATAACCAAATAAAAAACGCAACTGTTTGTACAAGTTTAAAAGAAATTAGAAAGTTAATACCTCGTCCCCCCTCCTCTTAACTATCTATTGGGAATTCCTGAGCACACGGTGTATATTATTCAATGTACCTACATAGTAACTGTGCCCTATGCGCTATGCGTGTGCAATGAGCTCATTGAAAAGTGCTCCATTAAACTACTCAATGCTCGAGATAAGTTTGAATGTCATTTATATGAATATTAATATAGCTATTGTAATAATAACTACGAGAAGTGTCCACAGTGTCGATGCTTAAAAATAGGAAAAATTTGAAACATTAAGATAAAATTAACGGTAAGAAGGAAATACACTGTAGGCCCGTTATGTGATATTTTTATTAGTTACCAATAAGTTATATAAAACCTTCTCTCATTTTTATCCATTTCTTCACAATCGTTGCCATCATCGTCATCGTCTTGTTTATTTTTGCGTGCTCGCAGAGGTACCCAAAGTGGATTGATATAATAATTGTTATCATAATATTATCATTAAATTGTTATATCTCCTACTTCTCTGCGTTCAGCAGTTATTAATTACCAAAAACAACACGACGATTTATTTTTCAACTGTGTATTTATTTATTGTTACTGAGAAAATTAATCTTGTGAGTGCTGTGTACACCCATATAATGTAATATATTACTGATACATGATAATATTGTAATAAAAACCTATCTTCTTTCTTTTTTATCGAAAATTCGTTCGGGGTACCAACCGAAAACTTTGTAAACATCATACAGTAGATAGGTATTCAAAACATTTTGATTCCGAGATACAGAGTCAACTTCTTATAAGTTCAATATTAATTATCTTACAATACATAAGAACAGCTCTCAATTTTAGTACAATTTATTGTATTGTCATGGTTGGACGTTACCGGAAGTCGTAACAGTAGTTAGCTGAAATAGTACGGGGGCGGTTGATCTGAAGGAAAAATATTGAATCCATTTTCTGCCTCACGACAATTATTCATTCTCAAGTACAAAATATAAACATTCCCTATCACGTCAGCTTCACCCAATCACTTAAACGGTATTATCACCAGGTATACAGATCCTCGAAGGAAAATATAATCGAA
This sequence comes from Nasonovia ribisnigri, assembly GCA_027563435.1. Lineage (NCBI taxonomy): Eukaryota > Metazoa > Arthropoda > Insecta > Hemiptera > Aphididae > Nasonovia > Nasonovia ribisnigri. The sequence goes on from JANEHU010001717.1 coordinate 99,569, forward strand.
TCGGTAGAATAAACGATCTGTAGGATACTTAATGTTCAATATTAGGTTATTTAATGTCACGTGATAATAACTTGACTTTGATCACAATACACATTTCACATCCATGTTCATTTTAGTAAATAATACAACAGTGAGTTGTATCATCTGTAGCTTACCTATAAGTTATATAACAACGGAATATCTAATAATCAATATTCCCATTCGTAATTTATCAAGATTTAGTCTTATGATTCAAAAAATAAGCGGGATAATAATTATTTTAAATTGTCCACGACGCGATAAGTTTCTACAAATTTAGATTCTGAGAGTCGCGATGGATGTATTGATTTAACAATAATGTGTGTTTTTTAACATAGATATGTTTTTGGATACAACTTTAATATTTTTCTAACCCTATTTTTTGCGTAACACATTGTTTATTGCCATCGAAACGCTAATAAATAAAAATTATAAAATATATTACATTAAAAATCAATCTATAAAATCGAAATTTGTTAAATTCCTAACAAAATATAGCACACTAGTAGATATTTTTTCAATGCACTATATCAAAAAAAAATACATATATATTATATATATTATACAAATATGATTCGTTTAAATTATGAGCGGAGCGATAAATGTATATTAGTTTTACAATTATGTATGGTTTTTTTTTATACGTCTATCATGACTTTTTAGAGCTGTAAAAAGCTTGGACTTTCTACTTCATCATTTTAGGAATATAAATCTTATTGGTACTTTGGGGGTCAAAAGTAAAAATTCCTAGAAGTTTTAAAAATATAGGAAAAACGAAACAAAAATTATCCAAAAAAAGGAAATTTTGTACTCCAAACCTGCAGTTTTCGAGAAAATTGATTTTGTTGTTTTTGGTATAACTCAAATACGAATAACTGTAGATACTTTAAATGTTCACCTATACTCTGTCGAACATAATATTTTTGTAAATATCAAGTGATAGTTGATAGTCTGGAGGGCCAAAGCAACTATATTCCCTTAGATCCGAAACCGGTCACTAGACTGGTATTATAAACTACTTAATTTCAAATTTGACAACTCTAGGAGATTACAACGGATTTCTGTAGATAACTAAAATCAATAGTTCAATCATAAATATTTAAATATACCTTTTATAATATTGTGTGACTGTTTTGAGATAATATTTTAACCTGGTTTTATCGTCATTCTCGTAGTTTGTATGCGGTTTTGTGCTACTATGGACGCTGACACTGATCAGCATGGACCGGCACCGGTGCATCGTCGTACCACCATACCGGTCCCAGCTGACGCCCCGCCGTGCCACCGTGCTCACCGTGCTCACGTGGCTGATCGCGCTGGCGGTGTTCATGCCCGTGCCTTTCTGGTTCCACGAGCAGGCCGTGTTGGGTGACAACGCCGCAGTCAACGTATGCACGCTGGTGTTCCCCAAGAACGACACGTTCAAAATGTCCATCGTGTTCACCGTGTCCGTGGTGTCACTGTCCTGCATCCTACCACTGTCGCTGTTCGTCTACCATTACCAGAGGATATTCCACAAGTTAAACACGACCCGACGGCGGATCGAGCACTCCGTCTCGCATCGGTCCACCACCGTGCACACCGCGTCGCGGAACAGCCTGTCACCGCCCGCCAACGGTTCCATACCTCAGGTACGTTCAAGCACAGTTTTCATTATAGATATGCACAATATACGTACCGATCATCGCGGTGGGTTATGGTAACAAAAATACGTTAACTGGTTAGGCTAAGTATCATATTGTCATCGTTTGGGCATTACCGGTGCTCGTTTGCATATTCGGTTCGCGAACCGCATATTTTTCGCTGCCTCTATATGAACCACAGATATCTGACATTGTCACTTTGTATGACAGTACATTTTGGTTTTATTCTTAAACTATATGTCGTAAGTATTATATGTCTATATTATTGTATAACGGTGAAACCCAAAAGCGTAAATTGGTTTCATTTTAAAATTATTAATCAATAAATTAAATTAAATATACAACATAGTATTTTTATAATAGTTCAAAAATACAACAACAGTGATCGAGTTAAATCGAGTTTAAATTTTGAAAATCATTTTATAATCATTTTATAATCACAAATAGCATAATATTAATATTAATACTAGGTATATGATTTTATTAAAATACACTTTATTTTTGTGAAATTAATTTGCAATTATTATGGCTTGTTAAAAAGGTATTTCTTTTTGCACTTATGGAATATTTATTTTTGCGCTTTTGGGTTGCATTTGGGTCATATTTTGCGCTTATGAGCTACAGCCTTGTATAAGTGTACCCACTTTTTTATACACTTTAAAGGACATTAATACAATTTTAGACCTATATACCTTATTGTTACCAGTAAGTGTGGACATATTAAAAGTGTTTTTCCCTATTTTGTTTAAAATTAAATTTATAATCATTTTAGTTTTTAGATTCTAAGTGTTATTGCTTATTGTATTTTTAGTGTCCGTGAAGTTGGCCCTTTAAAAAAAAAATTAAACAATCTAAACATTTATAACATTAGGCAAGGGCTATATATTATATTTATATGATATAGGTAAATTCGAATATGTGTATTGATATCAAACGCGTACACTACAATTGTCATATAGTATTATTAATATAATTAACTCATGGGTTCGAATTTGAGTGGAAAATAGCTGATATAGTTAGAATAGAGAGGATGAGTACGTTAGTGTACGTTTCAAAATAATGTACCTATAGATATTTTTCAATATATATTTTTGGCAATCGCTTAGCAACTCAGCGCCATCCATCACTTCGTAGAAAGAAAACTGAAAATGTGTATAATAATACAGCGGATATTATCTTATCTGCTGTAGTTGCATTTCGATAAATCTCGTCTCACTAGTCACTTTTAAGTTTTAAGTTCCTAGACAATATTACAACAATACGACTATACGACTATTATACGAGTATAATGTATGAATATATTAACTGAGCAGAATTGAACACTTAAATAACAGACTCGCGTGCCGTGTTAGAACGGAATGCTAAAACACCAGCAGATGAATAGTATCTATATACAATATACATATAATAGTGCTCGTCTAACGAGACAATTTATACGAATTTTATTACAGTCGACCATTTGTTTGTTATTAATTGCGTCTGGTCTTGTACGATGCAGAAAATTATACGAAAAACAGATGTATTGCATGCAGTCATAAGAATCTTTAATGCAATCCTGGCGTCCAAGGACATTCGGTCAATAATTGTCAACCACTCAACCCTTAAAATCATCTTTAAAATACTATGCATTCGTTCGTGCGAATTTAAATGATAAGCGTGATGCAACAATTCAATATTCCATTATCAAAGATGATCATTTTAGATTCTGAACGGCTCCGATGAATGCACAATTTATTTTGTGAAAAATCATTTAATTCTATGAAAGTATTCATTTTTTTTCAATGATTGTCGTTAAATAATTTTTTACCATGTCAAAAAACTTGAACATTTATACGAGATTCCTCGTAAGTTGTTAGGAGTGTAATATTAGAAAAAAAGTTGAGCCTAAATCCACAATATTTTTTTATGAACGTCTTAAAGTAGAATTTCTACGATATTGGATATTCATCCGTACCTAAAAACTAACGATTTTTCATCAAGCGATTCTGTTGTAATTCAAAAACAAAAAACCTTTGATACTTTAAATTCTCGCCTAGTGTATTTATGACAATTTTCATAAGTATATTATGATAACATTTTAAAAATTAATCGAATCTTTTTTAGTTATTTAAAGACTTATTAACCATTTTATTTTTCTATAAATATCGATAAAATAATGTTCGCTGGCTCAAATAGTTTAAAATTATATTATATTACGTTCCTTAAAAGTTTTTATAACAATTATAATTAAAAAATATAAAAGATAGGCACAATTTTTTTTATATAAGCATATTATTAAGTTCAAATTTTGATAAAATTCATCATAATCACCAAAACTTGCAAAATATTTTGTAGTTAAAAATCTATGAAGTTCTCAACTTTTATAACTAAAAATTGGAAATTTAAAATAAGACTTCATAATATAATTAGTTAATATTGTAACCACAAAATCAAAAAATATATTAACACAGTTTCTTTTTATAGACATTTAATGTTAATATTTGGACGAAATTAGATATATTTAAACATAAAATAACGATGTTAGTTATTTCGTTGTAATTTAATCAAAAACATTATTTTTATGGACTTAAAAATTTTACATATATTATACATTTTATTATATAGAATGACCTTTTCAAAATAATAAGATTAATTTTAAGCTATTACCTATTCATAACACGAGTCCATGAAACTATTCACACTGTTCTGCCCGAAGTTCTACCCACCTACGTTAAAGTGGTATTGACTCAAAAGTTAATAATAACATGCTAAAAATAATATTCACTATTATTAACCATTATAATAATTAATTAATAGAACAAATGCAATATTTTCGAAAAAAATAAATAAACCTGCTGTAAAAATTTATACTTAGTAAAATAAGTTACTTTAATAGAAATATCAAAAAACAAATCTTAAAAATGTAATGTACTAGATATAGGCTGACAGACCATTTCCGTTCAAAATCGTTTTTCGTATACAATGGTAGGTATATATCACTAAATTCAAGTTAAACACATCCATTACAGTGAAACACTCGACACCTACTGCTCAACAGATCAGAATCCACTTTCCCACTTTGTTTTGTTGATTTTATTGTTGAGCTTATTTTAACTAATAAAATATAGATAATATTTATTTTATCAACTAGATATTATTTTTAGATGGTACTAATATTATATAGCTGTCATTCGATTTTCCCTGTTCGGCTGTACTTACATGACGTATACATCGTATTGATTCAGACACTATTGATCCAACATTACACATTTGATTCACCCCCAGTGTACCTACACTGTACACACAAATACCCGTATACATCTCACTCGTTCAAGGCGTTGGGATTTGATGTTCCAGGAATCTAAAAACATGAATATTATTGGTTTAGTTATGGTCATAACTCTATAGCATATGGAGGTTTCATAAAATAAATGCTAAATATAGACTTTCTAAGAGCCACTATAGTTGGTGACCAATAACTGCATTGTCCTTTTTGAAATATTAACGAATGAGAAAATACGTCCTTTATTCCTCCTGTGCATTCTGGCTAGAATTGTGTCGTTTTAAACTATTTTAGATTGACTGAAATATTATAATTGTATTCCGAAAACGATTTTTTTTTTATAGAAGTGCTGACTAGTACTCTTTGCAATATTCTATCTTTTGAAATATTTATTAAAACCATTAAAAAATTCAAAAACGATTATTCTCAGGAATAAAATTTGCTATGAGTTTTTGATATAATAATATAATATAGGGAAACATAATATAGTGCATACATATATAAAATACAAGTAAATGACGCGAAAAAGATTTGAGCTTCGTTTTTCAATAATTTATTGTAAGTCCATCACCGTCATAACCTCAAAACATATAACATTTATAATAATCAAAGAAAAAATGTCTTTTGAAATAAAATATTTAAAAATGTAACTATAACGTGGTGATACTATACGAGTCCTGTAATTTGAAAATGTTCAATATAACACATTTTAAAATTATTGAATCCCACGGTACTCGGCGACGGAATTGTGATGAATAAAACATCACGCACTACTCCTGCACCCACGGCCGCAAGGACTTCTTTAATTCTTTCGCTGCACAACCGAGTATAGTTTATACCTTTGTAGATTATACATACGACCTTCCTTACATTATTTATAGAGAATCCAACTCTAATTTGGGTGTAAAATGTTATAATACTTTATTTATTTATTATTTATATAAAACATTATTTTGGCATTACTAAAAAAAAATTGTATTCAACAAAAACTAAATAGGAGACGTGAAAATAATATTATTGTTGACTAAAAGCGTTTAAAATAAAAAAATATAAGTTTAAAAACATGTCAAGTGTGAAGGCTATATATTGATTTTACCAGTACCTATATTAGAAAATGAGAATAATGAAAGCAACTATACTAACTTACTAAAAAGAATCGAAAAAAAAAATTTGTGAAGTCGTTTTCAACAAAATCTTGGATTATTTTTAGTACTTTTGTTTAAAATTTAGACAACTAACCCAACAATACATATACTTTTATACAACATTACTTTTCACTTTGATCCTACCTAGATATGATCCCATTTAAATAACTACAGTAAAGTCCATTTTTGTTTTATAGTTGAGTAGTGGACCTCAGCTTTTGCCAAAAATAAAGTTTAACAAAAAATACTTTAATTACTATGTAAACATTATTTTATTTTTTTCAAAAATATCGAAATCATATATTGTATAATATCATAGTTACCTACAATATAATTAGTTTAGCTCACGGGCGGTACTTAATGATTATTACAAATTCTGGCATTGAATGTACCTATAATTCATATTACATAATATTATAATATTATACCAAAGTTCCTTCAATAAGGACGACCTCTTCCCCCACCAATAATCAACCCAAAATCCATCATATACAACACTTACACTTATTGTAAAACATATTTTCTTTATGTTTAAAGATTGTGTATTAAAAATAAATATAAAAATATTATAATATTAATTACATTGCCGTTCATTGATTTCTCGTCGATGGATAATTTGTGACTTAGTCACCTGGGCGGACGCAGCAGTTCCGTAATATTAAAATATTTCATCTGTGTTCCGTCAATTGTCATTGATTAATAAATACACGAACAATAAGCATTGCCAATTTTTCAAAATTGTTTTTCCTTAACATATGCTTCTTGTACCATTATTACTTTTGTATAAATTATTTATTTTAAAATATAAAATATAAACTATAAACTATCATAAAATTATAGTTCTTTCATTCTATGTTTTTCTCAAATTTCTTTGAATTAATTTGGCTTTCTAAAAAATGTGTTAAACTTAACAGTTAATGTCAAAAACATAAAAATATAGAACATTATATCATAGAAATAAATAAGTAAGTTACTATATATTGTCGTATATACGTACCTTACAATTTGACAGACTGCCAGACACAGCGGGCGTATAATAAGGAAGTAAATTAATTTTATAGAAACCCTAAAATAAAGCTAGTTATTTATTATTATTACTATCCTTTTCTTTATTTTAAAAAATTTTAATTGTTGAAAAGAATAGGTAAATCTAACATTTTTTTATTTTAATTTCATTTAAATTTTAAATTAATTTATATTATAAAACATATTTTATCTGTATCTAGAAAAATTTTATCCGGATACAAAATGTAAACATGTTTTAAAAAATTATTCTAATAAAATAATTTAAATTCAACTTCCTACCCTATAACTTTTTTTAAACAAATCTTCAGTAATATAACACAACTATGATGTATAGTATAATACCTATCTGTCATTTTATAAGGTGAATGAATCAATACAAAAAAATCGAAGATTGATACACTCCTTATTCGCAAAGTTTAGTACGAAATATATGTTTTATTATTGGACATAAAACTGTATTAAATCAAATTTTAAATAAAATGGTAACACTGTCACTACCACATAAATCAACATAAGTTGGCATGTGGGTGTCTGAAAACCATATAAGTGTCTTAAAAAAAAACTTTTGTCAAGTATACTAGACGTAATAACGATGACTATAATATGTTATAGTAAATACGGTATTCTGACAACTGGGTTTTCCAAACAGCCTCACAAATTATAAGATTTTTCATTTTATTTTCCAATTTACCAGAATGATTCAAAATTCGGCTACTGCGGTTAGTGAATAAAACAATACACATTTTACATTCACAACTTTGAAGTCGTTTAATTCATAAATTCAAAAACGTCTTAAGCTTAAACTAGAATATTACACATTAATTAGAGACTTCGATGATAGTGAACAATGTTACGATGTGGCTGTTTATATTACCAAACTACAATCGACCAAAAAAAATGGTCCTCGGCTGGATAATAGCCACGACCCACGACCAATGAAGCTACACAAACTAATATAATTGTTCTATAGAGACATATACGAGGTTCAATTGATTTCCCATAAATTGTAACACAGCTGCAGTGTATAATCAAACGACATAAATATAGTTAGTTAAACTGTTTGCGCTCCAATAACACCCATTTAACATTATAATTTATATTTAATTTTAGAAAATAACATAACATAAACATAATAAAATTTACTAAACGACTAGAATGTATTTCTATAAGGTTAACTAGTAAGTAACATTAAGAGGATGTCCCACCCATATACTGTCTCAATCTTGGAAATGCGTAAAATAGAGAATTTTCTTTTAGCAATTCTCATTTGGCTTCGTTAGTCTTAATATTAAAGTGAATTCATCTATTATTAAACTTAAAGGTAACCGACTATATAATATCATAGTTATATATTGTGGTTTTATCAATATTTTAATTTTGAAATCAAATATAGGCTTGTAAAACAAGGATCACCAAATTATGGCCCATATTCTTTCATACTGTTGTAATTTTATGTTTATAATAAAAATTATTATGCATAATTATTGCATTGTATAGGTTCATCACATACGCATGAAATGGTTGTATCAAGAAGTAATTGTAATACATAGAAAAAAAATGTTTAGGTAATATATTCTTATACAAAAATGTCATCGCCCCCCGCCCCCCAGACACACATAACCAAATTACGCAACTGGTGACTCACCTACGCCAGTATACAGGTAACGATGACGGCGGCGCACCGGTCGTGGCATGACGTCAAACTTGATTGCAAAATAATAATCATTAATAATTATTCTGTTTGAGCACGAATGGAATGACAGAAAATCAAAATTAAACCTCATAATTTTGAGAAAATAAAAAACATTTACACGTGAATTAGATCACTCCAGTGCAATTTGCGTGACAAGCATTTAATATAATATATTTTCGTAATTATTGCTGGGTGTCCTTACGGGACGATCCATTAAACATTAGATACTCGTTATTTCATAAAACACTTAGTTTTTTAAATATTTATTTTACACAATTATATGTCATAACCAAACAATATTTTTTACTATATTTTATGTTTTTATTGTTTTGAATGACAACATACATTTTTATTTTTCATGTTTGAAGTATTTTGATCTAAAACAATCAAATTTCAGACAAGTACCTACGTAGTTTATTAGTTATAATATATAATTATTTTAAGTTTAGATAAGTGAGAATAAATGTTGTGGGTATCACTCCACCTCGCTCAAATAAACTTTATAATACCTACTTATAGCACATAAACTACTAGTACAAAATTCGATTTTATACATCAAAAAACCTACTGTAAAAATATTCTGATATGGAATAAGAAATTAAAAATACAGGTTATCATTAATAAAATGTAAGAAATGGTAACTATATAAAAATAGTAAAAAATATATATTTTACGCTTTAAAATTATGTAAAAAAAGGGGGTCAAGTGGATGTCGCTCTGCTGTACAGTAGGTTACAAGTAGATCACTATATAATGGATGGTATTAAATTTGAATTTAATGATATAATATCATTGTATACGAAAACGATTCTGAGCGGAGACGGTATGTCAGTCTAGGATATTTTAAATTATATTGACATTGTTATTTTACGGTACCTGCTAAGTTGAATAAATATTATTCATATTATTTAATTATTAACCTAAAACTATCAGTGATGCTATAAAAATATTATAATATATACTTTTACTCGTTAAAATGTATTTTAATATGTAATTTCGTCCAAATTTAAACTTAAAATGTCTGTAAAAAATAACTGTGTTTATATATTTTTTAGATTTTTTGTTTACAGTATGTACTATTTATTAGAATCTTTATTTAAAATTTTAAATCCTTAGTTATAAAAACTGACCATTTTATAATTGTTTAATTATAATGATTGATAATTTTCGAGATTTTGATGAATTTTGTCAAAATTCGAACTTTTCAATTGCTATTGTAACAATATATCAGGAGCCAGCTTGTATTAAATCTTCATTATTTTTGGCCCAACAAATAAAAATTTATTGGTATTTATATAAAAGAAAAACTAAAAAAGATGAAAATTTAAATGATCCGTAAAAAGCTGATAAACAGTCAAAATATATTCAAAATTAGATGGTGTATAGAAAGTGCTAATATAGGTTAACATTCAGTGAAATTTTCATGCATCTACAGTTATTAGTTTTTAAATTGCAACAAAATAAGAAAATCGCTGCATGAGAAATCGAACATTAGATATTCATCTAATCTTGTAAAAATTTGAACTTAAAATGCTCATAAAATTTTATTTTGACTTGCTTGTAAACATTTTTTTATTGATAAAATTAGGCAAACTTATGAGGAATCTTGTATTACATTTTCAAACTTTAGATTTAAAAAGAAAAATTTTTATGAATTTTTAACTCAAAATAAATTGCACATTTTCGTTATTTTTACGTATTTTGTCAAAATTTGAACTTTGATTACCTATAAAAAAAATTGTGACTACGCATTTTTAATATTTTTAATCTGCCTTTGAAACTATATATTAGAAGCCTACTATTACATTTTCAAGATTTTTTACCCAACAAATAAAATTGTATTGACATTTATAGAAAAAAAAACTAAAAAAAGGGGGTCAAGTGGGTGTCGCTCCGCTGTACAGTAGGCTACAAGTAGATCACTGTACTATAATGGATGGTATTAAATTTGAATTCAATGATATAATATCATTGTATAAGAAAAACGATTCTGAGCGGAGACGGTATGTCAGTCTAGGATATTTTAAATTATATTGATATTGTTATTATACGGTAGCTGCTAAGTTGAATTAATATTATTCATATTATTTAATTATTAACCTAAAATTATCAGTGATGCTATGAAAATATTATAATATATACTTTTACTCGTTAAAGTTGATTTTAATATGTAATTCCGTCCAAATTTGAACTTAAAATGTCTATAAAAAATAACTGTGTTTAAATATTTTTTAGATTTTTTGAATACAGTATGTACTATTTATTAGAATCTTTATTTTAAATTTTCAATCCTTAGTTAAGAAAACTGAACATTTTATAATTGTTTAATTACAATGATTGATAATTTTCGAGATTTTGATAAATTTGTCAAAATTCGAACTTTAAATGATTATAAAAAAATGTGTGCCTATGTATTTTTAATATTTTTCAATTGCTATTGTAATAATATATCAGGAGCCTTGTATTAAATTTTCATTATTTTTGGCCCAACAAATAAAATTTTATTGATATTAATAGAAAAAAAAACTAAAAAATTTGAAAATTGAAATCGTCCGTAAAAAGCTGAAAAACAGTCAAAATATATTAAAATTAGATGGTGTATAGAAATAGCTTATATAAACATTCAGTGAAATTTTCATGCATCTACAGTTATTTGTTTTGAATTGCAACAAAATAAGAAAATCGCTACATGAGAAATCGAGTGAATATCTAATCTTGTACAAATTTGAACTTAAAATGCTCATAAAAATTTATTATGACTTGCTTATAAATTTTTTTATTGATAAAATTAGGCAAACTTATGAGGAATCTTGTATTACATTTTCAAACCTTAGATTTAAAAAGAAAAATTTTTATGAATTTCTAACTCAAAATAAATTGCACATTTTCGTCATTTTTACGTATTTTGTCAAAATTTGAACTTTGATTACATATAAATAAAAATTGTGACTACGGATTTTCAATATTTTTCATCTGCCTTTGAAACTATATATTAGAAGCCTACTATTAAATTTTCAAGATTTTTACCCAACAAATAAATTTTTATTGACATTTATAGAAAAAAAAACTAAAATTGGAAACTGAAAATGTCCGTTAACAGCTCAAAATAAGTCAGAATATTTTGAAAATGCTATGGTGTGCAGAAAATGCATATATAAACATTCGGTCAAAATTTCATGTCTCTACGGTCATTTCTTTTAGAGTTATACTAAAAACCAAAATCGATTTTGTCGAAAATTGGTTTTCCGTAAAAATTCCCGTTTTTCCCAAAATTTTTCATTTGTTTTTCCAGGCGCTCATGAAAACTACTGGGAAATTTTGACTTTTGACCCCCCAAAGTACCAACTAGATTCACTTTCCTATCAGAAAAGGTACTATTGAAGAAAATAGAAGCATTTTTACTGTCTTAAAAGGTGATGACAGACAAAAAAATAAATAAATAAATAAATAAAAAAACACACACATCATTGTAAAATCAATACATTCATCGCTCCGCTCAGAATCTAAAAATTGTTTTCTAAAGCGTTAATTGTTTTTAAAATGATATATATAATATATAATATTTATAACCACTGCGATGTAATAACATAATGGCGTTTCTATAATATAATATTTTTAATAATATTATATTATTTCCTCAACCTACACCATCCGGCCCTCTGGCCGCTACGATATCATTATTATTTCCGTTGTATAACTGCATCCGAATATGATATGAAAAAGAGCGGCAGGATTTTACTTTAGTAGGCTTAAGCGCATAAATATTATAATTTCTACTGATGGTCTTTCATTTCATCACGTTCATATGATAATATCACATGTAAACATATTCATTACATTTTATTTTTTAGAAAATATTAGAGAAGAAAACATCGAGATTGCCACCCAATTATGTACATACATAATTATAAAACATGCAGTGTGATTCTTATTTATTATAATAGTGAACACTCATTAATTCTAAAAATATTAACTCTTTTTGGAAAATATAAGTATATAATACATGCAATTTTAATATTTTATATTGCCCAGGCCTTTATTTTTCTGTTGGAGAAAGCCGAAAATAGTATCAAACATTTAAAAACTAGATTCTTGTTAACAAACGTTTTATCGTTTAACTGTTTAAGGTTATAAAATGAGAGGAGTAATTTACCACAAATTACACGGAATAATGCTAGCCATTTCACTCTATTTATCTAAATTTACATTATTATGAAAAAATAACAATAATAGCAATTAACAGTATACTTCAATATTTAGTATGAATATAATATTTACACAGATTTTAAATTGTCATGATCATATTCTTTAAGTTAAGAGTATGAAATAAAAAATTTGAGTTGTTATTTAAAAATTTTAAAAGAATAAATAACAGTACAAATTAGATTTTGTTGTAAGAATAATATATTTTGTAAAAATGAATAATGATTACACCAAATTCCAACATTTGAGTAGAATCAAGAATGGTCTATGATCATAGACGCAATTTGGAAGAGTGGCGGTTGGAGAGTCTTTGCCCCTAAAAATGTGTATTTTAATTGAAGTATTAAATCATTTTAATCTACACAATACAGTAAACGTTGTTTGAGGAAATAATTTTCTGAAGTTTAAACAACGGTTCATTAAACAAATAGGTACCAAAATATAAAGGTTACCAAATTCTTTTTTAACAGTACATTTGTAGAATTATTGCTTAATGTGTAGTATTAAAATTAAAATTACATTTAGAAACCGGGAATTTAGCACACTTACAAAGTGAACTTTCGAAACTATTGTTTTATTCTTCGGCAAGGTTTTTTTTTCAATTTAAATCTCATAATATTTATAATTCGTTTCTATATGTCACGGCATTAATGATATTTCTGTATTATTATTGTTACCTACACGAATACTATACGAATAATTCGTTAAGTGTATTACTCTATAAGTTATAACGCACTTTCTTTATATTATATAATAATATATTAATAAAAGTGACGCAGTGTAATATGATTGAACTTCGCTGCAGTACAGAACACTTCGTCCGAAGTCATTCACTCACCATTGATCACGATGCACCGAGGTAAGAAATGGCCCGAGTTGCAAAATTGTATTGACAAGTCGCGGTGATTTCGCCGGTCCGTCGATTAGGCGATACAGTTCAATGTCGAACATCACGGGTAACGCACTCGATATCGATTCACCGTCTGCCGCCTCGATGCAAACGGTTTCGGTCGAGCCGTTTAGACGTTCAGTGTTCCGCCCGAAATGGTCATGGCCACCGAAGTCGAGATCGAGACGCCGCCGCCCGGGTTTGGCCAGCCTAAGCGGACGTGCAGCAGTCAAGCCGAGATTGGCGAACGTCGTAGCAGGGCGGATTACATCGGCTCACATTGTGTACGTCCCGGCGCGAGTTTCGATCGAGACCTCCGAGTTTGAAAACGGCTGAAATAAATCTCACGTGCAGACAGCGGTGCACGCGAGTTTGCTGCATGATCCTGTGTAACCCTCCCGCCGGTGTGATGGGACACACCTGGTAACCACCGCGGTTAAACTTGGTTCAATGTAGAACGGGCGAGGAGATTCGTTCGACGCTTATTTTGTTACGTTCGATATAGGTATCAAACAACAACAAATTAAATGGACCCTGCTCAATCGGGTATCACCGAATCGGGTTCCAGTCGTTCGAACGCCAGTTGAAAAAAATGTTATACCTAGATTATAGGATTGTTATACTGCGAATCCCAATTATGGTTAACACAAATAAACGTTTTGTTACGTTACCCATTCAATTGGCTTTTATTTGAAATTATATTATCGATTATTATTATTAAACGCGTCAACGAGCTAGTGGAAAATTAAGTTTTGCGGCTTGTGATAATCGTGACTAAATAATTGTACACTGTGCAGACCTCTTTTCATCGGCATTTAAAGAAAAATATGACATAAACGTAGCACGCTACTCTATATTTTCCCCTTGGAAGAAAATGTATGAATCATAAATACGTATTGATATTTAATAACCATTAATTGTATGTTATATACCTAGTGAGAATGCGATCATTTTTAAATTTTATTCATTTCTATGTTGAAAAACGGTTGGAAAAATAAAACATCTGTACCTAGCCCAAAAACTAATTTATGTTAAATACTGAAAAAAATCGAAAAAGTCAAATGTCTAAAAATAACTCTTACATTTTTATCGTGTACAGAAAATGGATGCCTGATCAAATCCCTTTCCCCACCACTATTTTACCAAATAAGGAAATCATACATACCTAACTAAATATACATTTTACACCTATTATACGAGTATAAGGTATTGTATACAGTATACTTATATTGTTGCGTTGCTCCATCACTCATAACTCACAATATACTAAACAAGATCCGTGTACCGACTACCGGGATCGACATACCAAAATTGCTGCGGTCCCGAACGTCTGCAAAGTGTAACGTGTATAATGTATATATACCGTCACGTGATATTAAAAACTGAATTGATATCCAAATAGATAATATATTATTATACTTAAAAGACATTTTCTTTCCCCTCCCCCTATCCTCTTGTCGAATCGTGCGCAACAATGGGAAACAAACGGTATTGTATACTCGTGACTCGCTATCATTACACTCGCAGTCTACTTTTAAATATTATGCATTTCGTATATTGTATATTGGCAATTCAGCATATAACAATTTTATATAAAAATATATTACCATCACCGGAGATCAAAAGTCTGAACTCGCGCGTGCAGCAATTATTATTTTTGGACGTAATACAGTGTATATTACAATATTGTATCGCACCAACAGGCTAAACTATGCGGTATATTGATAATATAAATTATATTACAAGCGCACGTGGTAGAGGTATATACGACGAACGCGTGGCTTTTGCACTCGTGTAGTCCCCCAAACTCGAATGTCGTAGGTGGTGTAGCTAATACTATAGTGGCGAACGTATCATGCTTGTATTGTGATTTTCCCGTAAATATTTTGTTCGATTTTATTACATGTGCACGTGAACTGATTTTTTATGAATTTTCTTTTCCTGGCAATCTGCAACTGTCGAGTTGCCTAACGCTAATCGTGGATCTGCATCCGGCCGGGTCAACTTTATCTGTATGCAAACACTACAAATACTATATATTAAAAAAGTTCTAAGTATCTTCAATTTTTACCACACAGAAAAGTACCAAGTAGATCATATTTTCTACCAAATGGCTCCATCAAAGTTAATGATTGGTGCATATTTTCTACTAGAAATAATATTCGGACACAAAAATTAAAAAAAATAAATGAAAAGCTAGCGGTATTGCAAGTATTGTTGTAAAATCAATGCATCCGTCGCTCGGCTCAGAATCCAAAATATAATTGTTTTCAAAAATGTTGATTTGTTATGAATTATCATTAAAAAAATATTTTTAACAAAGTTAATTTTTATGGAGATTATAAGTGTTTAATGTAAAAATAATCATCCTATAAAGTATAAAATATAACATATTATACCTATTTGTATATAGTTATAACTTATAATATATAATATACATACAGTTTCGTAAAATGCCTGTATATTAAAGAATAAAGAACAATATATTTTATATTTTATCATAAGCATATTAGTATTAATATAATATCTACTATGTTATTGAAACGAATTTATTTAATAATAAATTATTTATATTAATCTATTAAACTATAAGTAATATATAAAATAAAAACATGAACCGGTTCTACTACCAGTCCACACATAATAATATATATATTATCTATTATAAATCTGTTATTATGTACTAAGTACGCATAGTACTGTATTATAATATGTATTAATATTGCCATCTATATTTGAAATATTCAAGTAAATATTATAATTATACCTATTTTATTTTTCGTTATCAATATCTTATTTAGACTTGGGATTTATATGAAAAAATATGCCCCAACAACCCATAGAAAATTCCTGAGCATGCCTCTGAATGCATATAGGTACGCATTATGAGGAGGCATACAAACGTGTTAAGAATAAAATATAGTTACTATAGTTATTACATATAATATTATTAATAAGTAATAAGTCACTCCTGAAGTTTATGAAAACAATATGATCGCGATATTCTATCGAGCATTTTCCACGAACGTGATCCTATATTTTCCGATGCATCTGGACGTTACTATTTTTTTTTTCATAAATATAGTTATGTATAGGTATTTATAGTAAAAGTAATAAACTAATAACAAATTGTCTGTGTTAGATGGATATATATAATATTTATTATATCCATTATCCATTTTGTTTGCGCTGTTGAGGTAAAAACTCGGAAAAATTCATCCGTAATTACCTACCTATTATGAGTGGAAAAATAGAAAAATCCATGTTCGATCCCTTTGCGTAATGCCTGCTGTAGACGTACCACTATGTGTATAATGATGGTACAACGTACATCATAAGTCATAACTATATAAATATACACGAAATGACAATAAACATAATGTTCAAGATTTCGTATTTGAAATGTTATTTTTTTTTTATTCTAGTCGTACAACACGTGTATGTGATAGTGTAGTTGATAAAAATTGTTACAGTTCTTTCGAATGTATCCATAGTAATTAATCCAGAACCGTGACAAGGGGGTGGCAAATATGGCAAGTGCTCTAGGACTGCAGAAGTTGTAACATTTTAGAGGGCGGTAATGTTTAAGCATGTATGTTTAATTGGGGGCAAATATTATTGGCCTGGGGCGACAATGAAATTTGGCACAGAACTAATAGGCAGTAGTTATGTAGGTCTTAAGATTATATTATATTTTGTACCTAGCATGTAATAATTTTCCATTTGCCTTACCCTTATATGCATACATTTAGAATATAATATTTTCATATTAAACGTTTTAATGATTGTATAAGGTCCTAAGTATTCGTTTACAATGTGCGTGGTTACCGCTAGCCACTATAGGTACCTAACCAAATACAAAACTATAAAAAAAATGCTATATTAAAAAAATACACAACCACCTATAAAACTGGTTACAATAATAATAGTGTATTAAAGTTGAATATTAATCTATTTACATAATAATTTATAACGTGAAAAAAAATTGTGAGTGTCAACCCAATGGTTACATTTTATACTCGATGGACTTAATTAAAGTTTCCGTATACGATACATTTTTGATTAAAATTTAAAAATAAAACAAGAACGTTCAATAGAATAAAATATGTTGAACAAGTTCTAATAATTATTAGTTCTACGAAAACTGTGCATTTCGATTTTTGTTGTTTTGCATTATTATTTATAATTTTTTATGAGAAAACGTATAATATTATTTACTCAGAAAAATATCAACTGATATTAACATTATAAAATAATACTAGATTTTAAATTATTATCAATTATAAATTGACATACTTTTTAAATAAAAATGTTAAATATTAATACCTAGCAAATGTAAGTTACATTTTTAAAAAGGGACGGTTAGTTGTATATTAGGTGTTAACTTCGAATGTAGCTCCACAGCGATAAGTCCTCGCTGAGTAGGTATATATCACCATTATGTCTAATGAACGTGTTAAATTTGAATTAAATAATAAAATATAATTTCATTCGTCGTATGACAAACCACTGTGCGGAGTGACGGTACGACAGTGAAGTTAGCCCCACAAACTCGTCTAATCGACTATACAATCCGGCGTCGATATTTTTCAAATTAATTAGAAATAATTGTAAATTGGGTTTCACGATATTTGAAAATTGCTACAAAAGCCGTAAAAAAATGTTTGTTCAACAATTTGTCTAAAATATGTTAATATGATCACTGATCAGTCTATGAAATATATATATATATATATATATATCATATGACTATTGTAGTGTTATTGGTAATTTATTAATCAATAATTTTTAGGTACTAATAAAGATACAAAACATTTAAATCATTGCGTCAAATATTTAATAATATATTTTTGTGTTTTTATTTAAACCATCGTTTGTGTGAACGAGTAAATAACACAAAATCACTCAATAGATATTCAAAATAAATTAAATTGTATAGTAGCCCTAGGACTAGGTAACAAAAAAAATACATTGACATTTTGACAAAAGTTTTAGAGCTGAATCTTCTCTCGTCTCTACTTTCCCGAGAAAAATACGTGGAATGCATTACATTAATTAATAGGTATTCCGTGCTAAACGCACTGACGTAACTTGATAATAGGAAGAGAATAGGTTTTGTCGATGACAACCGTTTGGAAATAAAAAAAACTACCCCAAATGCTATTGAAAATTTAAGATTTATTAGAAAATCCTTGGAAAGAGTTTGTGAATTGTTGATACCCATAATATAATATTGATTCAGGAGTTCTTCGTTGCTCGCTGCTAGTTTATGAAATCAATTGGAGTTTCATCAAAAGTTGAACCATCGATTATTAATCGACATAGCAATAATGGGGAAAACACAAATTTTAAAATGACAATATAATATAATATAGGTACAATAGATAGGTACCTAAGTTCTATAAAATAATGTAAGTATAATATGTCAAAATATTATTCATTTAAAGATGCTTGATTACAGTTAAAATTATATTTTACTAATCGTATTTTAATGTGAGACTTTTACAATTTATTTACAAAAGATATTATTTTTATATACAATAAGTAACCGATACCTCTAAAAATATTTGCATACTAGCAATTATTATATAGTTATATAATATATTTAAATTACATTAAAAATAAATAAATCCGGATAACTTACGATTTTAAAATGGATTGCATTAATGTAACGAATTACACACCTTTCGTTATTTTGTCCAACGTGGGATGATGAACATAATTATGAATTCACATTTTTTTTGAATTTCGCACAATTTGTAGGTACCAACTACATAGTAAAATTAGAAAATATACATTATTTGTAGCTTTGATTTCGGGATGTGTTTGCTCGGAATTGCACGTGTGTTGGAAAATCAGAATTGGATCAATACAATTTATTAATCATTACCTCATTTTTATTTTTCAAACCAAGGTTATAATGCTATCTGCAATATAAATTAACAAATGATTTCTTATTTACTTTACGAGTCAACGAAAAAACTTAAATCTCCCGGGAAAAAAAGTTAATAGAAATATTTCAGAACTAATAATATTCTATATTTATTAGAATTCATAATATTATATATCTATAAGTTTTTTTTATACACGCGTACAAAAGTACTGCAGTATATAGTAGTACTATATACATTTCAACAATTATTATTGTTTAGATACTATATATTATATATATACTTACAGTAGCGGAGTGTTCTTTTGATGGAAATGATTGTTTTATCGAATTCTTTTCATAAAGCAATACTGATTAATATTCAATATATTATATTAATAGTACACAACATGGATACTTAGGGCGGAAATCCGTATATTTAAGTGCATCAAAATTCAAAGAGATTCAAAATTTGAAAAAGAGTCCACTGCGGAAAGTATAATATTATTATCTCGATCCTGCGTCTTATCGAATTTGTACTATTTTATTTGTGTAAATATGTATTTGGTATATTTGTTATGGTTGATAATATCTAATCCGATGACGTGACGTTGTTTGATCGACAGGTGTTGGTGCGGCACGAGGAGCTCCGGTACAGGAAACACGTGCGCGTGGTGCGTGTACTGCTGATCAACGTGATCGTGGTGCTGGTGATGTGGCTGCCGATTACTGTTGTGATGTGCCTGATCTACGTGGACGGCAGCCGGGACACGGAGGACACGGGCTACTTCCTGCGGTCGCACCACTTCATCATGGGCCTGCTGTTCGCGCTGCTCAACACGGTCGTCAACCCGATCCTGTACGGCGTGCTGTCCGAGAACTTCCGCAAGTGTTTCGCCCGGCTGTGGTTCATATCGAAGCGCCGGCGGGCCATGCACAGGGAACTGCTGGACAACGCCAGCAAGGGTGCTCGGACTCCCAGCAACGGCCACTACAACTCGACACTCCAGCCCGGCAGTTCGGCGTCCGTGGTCGAGCTTCCGGCCACGGCGGTCGCGTCGTCGTCCGCCACCAACGAGTGTTGGTGAGGTGCCGACACGCTCAACCGTCCCGTCATCCCGGCCCGTCCGCAACGTCAGAACGGAACAGAACTGCAGTCGCATAAAATGTCATCATTATTATTATTATTATTTATTATTATTGTAGTTATATCGTAGGTACTCTATTAAATAGTACGACTTTAAACGTACTAACCCTTATTTGTTGTACAACAATAATATGACTTAACATACTTAGGTACCTATGTAATTGTATTATTAGCGCAATAGAACGTATAAAGGTTCATGAACTTATGCAGTTCAGGTTGCAAGTGGGTACGCTATAGGTGTTTTATACCACTTTACCTCTACCACTCTAACCGAGCCATACCTCCCAGCCCTAAACTCGTTCAACGCATACCTATATTATGTATATAATAGGTATGTGTGTGTAGAATGTAGATTAAGGTCAGATTAGGCCTCGACGGTGCCTAACCTGACCCGGTCACTCATATTATGAGGTATTATGGATTATAGCGCAATGTGCTCATTATTTAGTTCCCGATAAACAGCCCCGAGACAACCCCTCCCCCCAATCCCATCCTATAAGCACGCCATGACATCGGATGATCTCACTACAATTATTTAATGTTATGATAATATTATTGTAATGTAAATATCTTATTATAAATACAATATAGACTTACCTTATACATACCTATATACAATATACGTGTTATATAATAATAATATAGTACGACCAAGGTACATAATAATAATAAAAATATATTATAGTTATTAGCACACCTACGACCTACCCGTTATTCCGTATTCATCATACGTTTATTGATTGATGTAATTATTACTATTATTATAACTATCCTAACGACATTATAATAATATAATATCGTATATTTTTTAGTTTTGTAGAGAGTCATTCATATTTTTTTTTTGTATTTGTACCATAAAAGTTTTTTATCTTTAATATGTTTCTATTCAAGAAAGCTCTACAAAATATTACTATAAGTCTATAACTATGTGACTATTTATTTTTTTAGATTAGTGTATGATTATTTAATCGAAGTAACATAAGCAAACGTGGAAAACGATGTACCTATACCAAAGTGATTTTTTTTTTATGATTAACATGTTATTTTTACGAACCCCGCGTATTACTCAATATAATTACGTTATTATTTATTATCTATATTATCCATATTGATTTTTTTTTTACGAAATTATTAACTGAATATTTGTAAGAGACACACACATACACTGATACACATAAACAGTTGTGAATATATTTTAAACAAATAATTACTTAAACAAATTAAAGCATGACTTATGTAATTCATAACCTTTTTCACTTAACGAAACAAAAACTTAATTTATAAGAAGCATAATTGACATTATTTATTTAAAAGTTAAACTATACCAATATGGCTATATATTTAAGCGAAATGTATTTTTTCAAATCAACGTTGGTCCTAACTCTATTAGTGCCCAATTCATTTTCGATTATTAAGCTCATTATTATTTAAGCGATATAATAGCCTCAGTCCATGCTCTTACATATAACATTGTTTAACAATGATTAATAGTCATAATTTATTGATGTGTAAACACTAAGCGTCTTTCCTGGTCCCCTCCCAGAAAATGTATAATTTTAAATTGTAATAATCTCGCACAAAAGATCGACAACTTATCACTGTAACAAACTTAAATTTCTAACAGCTAATCTTAAAAACTATACTCGACCGATTTTAATAAAAGTTATAGGATGTATCAATAGTTTCCTTGAACTTGGATGGTGTTTTTAGCTTTTTTTTCAACCCCATTTATGTTGCAATTGCTGCTATAGGGTGGCTCACACATGAATATATTTTTGATGGTGAATATCGAATATTTTTTGTTTATGGTTGCCATTGGTTACCAATTATATAATTACTATTATAATAAATTATTAGAACTGATATGGCATATTTTTAAATTTTTCATTTTTACAATATACCCTCAAATAGTTTCGCACGAAAAGATTTTAGATGTTTACACATAAAAAAAAATTAAATACTGACTGGCTCTCGACTTTATTGTGTAGTTATATATTTACATATTATCGATACGAAATTGGTTAGCCAAGCGCAATATGCATTATTAAAATAAGTAGGTATTGACAAAAAAGTCATGATTATAAGAAGTATAACATTGTTGTTGTTATGTCGCATAAACAACTAGTTAATACAATTTAATAACATTAAATCTATCTTTGTTGGCTGAATTATATTATTTTAAAGACTACCTACTCAGTACCTATGTACATTATAATAGTTGAGGGTCCCTACTCCCTAGTAAAAAAAAAGTCGAACCCTGCGTACTTATTAAATGGTAAATTAAAATCCCCAAACAAGTATAAACATATAATATGATAAGATACTATATGGTTTTGGTTTTATCGTTTAAAAATTTAAGAACAACCCCGCCGCCCATAACCATCACTTATATACTCTTTCATCATAAAACCGTGAACTACAAACGAAATCAGCTACCCCTATGGATTAATTTGGTTAAACTAGCTTAATATTTAAACGACTAATTGGTAACCTTTTTATAGCATGCTTCAATTGCTTTTAGCACGACATCGTTGTAAGTGACGAGTGGGCGTTTTGGAAGGAATTCAAAACGTTTCGAAAGATCGTCTAGCTCTAATGTATAAAATGAATTTAAATATCATAAAGATATTTGCATAATATCAATACAAAATGTTCTAGTTACACAACATATAGAAATACATGAATTATACTTTCCACCCTGATTGATTTCGTTAAAAAATATTATCACTAAATTCAATGACAAAATTGTTATTAGCAGGTGTGTCTTTTATCATGAACCACTCATTATTTAAAAAATGAATCAATGTTTTTGAAAATATTTTCGTATTATACTAGTGTTATAGCATAATATGTCATCTATCACCTTGGTGACTGAGCTAGTATTGATGATCAGAATGTCAAATGGTCAATTAATGACATTGTTCATTGACGTAAATGATTTTTGATTAAGTATACCTATACACCCATGTTTTCGAAAGTACTATCTGTTAGTATAAACTATAAAGTACTTAATAAACTTCTTTGATCCAGTGGGTACAAGACTGTAGACACTATTTACAGCAAAACCTTTTAGTAGGTTCCAGTTGACAATATTATATATACTATACTGTACATACATGTTTGATGTATATAATATGTAACTACTTATAAATATTACTAAATTTTAATGTGGTATCAATTATATTCACTTTTATAAATGAAACTCGATGACGAATAATGTAATTACTACGTAATGGAAATGTTTATACTTTATAATGTTAATTAAAAAATACTCTATTGTAAATTTCCCATTGCAATGTTTCAATGTTTCGTATATACCTACATTATAAATTAAGTCTATTCAAAAATAAAACATGAATAATAGTATTGTACATTCGTACGTTTTGAGTAACTTTATCGGTGTTAATATTTTTTAAATACAAATTAACCACATTTTACGTAATATAACTAAGAACTATTCACAATAGTGAATAACCTATATACATTGTTATGACTGATAACCAAAATATGTTATATTTCAAAATCACAGCATAAAATACATTATAATATGAAATCCAACAGAGATGACATAAAACCCTCATAACTCAAAATTTGTTTATTTTAGAAAAACCGGTATTTTTATATAATTCATGTAGGTAGGTACTTTTTTACCATATTTAAACACTATATTTATAAAAGAAAAATTATACTATACCTATTTTTTACAAAACCAGACACCGGTACAAAGCTTATAAAGTCATGATTTTTTCGCTTTAGATATTAGGCAAGGCTTGACGTTTTAATACAAGGTTATATATTTACAACATATTTATTCATTAGTCATACATGCATTAGTCATTAAACTATCTACATACCTATTCAAAATCTATAGTCACTAATGTTGTTGAGTAAATTAAAATGTTCAAATATTCCTAGATACCTAATACTTCTTCAAGCTAATATCTATATAGCCTGGCTCCACATTTTACAAACACAAATATTTATCATTGCATTTAAATTTATAATACATCACCACGACACCACTGCCCTGCGTCGCCAAATTAATGTTAACATTTCCCAAAATGTTGATGATTGGCAGGTCTGATCGTGGATGGACGGTCAAAAGTGTATTTTAGATTTTGAGCGTAGCGATAAAATGTATTGTTTTACAATGATGTTTTTTTTTAATTGTCTGTCATAAAATTTTGGGATAGAAAAATGCTCCAATTTTCGACTTCAGCGTCTTTTCTGATAGAAAAGTGAATATTGTTTATGCATTGAAGATGTAAAAATTGGTAGTTATTTTTGAAAGCTTCGGCCAAAACAAATTAAGGAAAACAAGAAAAAAATTAAAAATAATTTTTATGCAAAACCAATTTTTGACAAAATAGTTTATTTTTTTTAATGTATCTCAAAAACTAATAATCATATTATATTATTTAAATTTTCACCAAATGTTAATTAATATAATAAAATTTTCAAAATACTTTGCCTTTTTTGAGCTAATTATAGACTTGAGAATTTTTTTTTTTTAATTTTTCTCAATAATATACGTATGTAGGTACACCTGTATTTAAGATTTGTTATTTTTAAATAAAGTTACTAGGTACTATTAAATACAAATTGTCTTTTCAAATGTATAGGTGTTCAAAAACTAGCATGCTGTGTTCAATCACCAGGATTTCACTTATTATTTTTAATTAACTAACATGTTTAATTTGGTTTTACGTTGCTTTCTTAATATTAGTTTAAAAATAAATAGTTATACCTACCAATTTTCAAGTCTACACTATATAAATACAATGCTGAAAACTAATTTATGAATACATTTTAACAGCAAACAAATTATAACCTGTTCAATATACCTGGTAATTTTTTAACTTATCTTTTAATTTAATACGGCTTTACATTTAAAGTCATCGAAAAAAAAAATCAAATAGGTAGTTATTATTCTTAATCTTAGCATTTTGTAAATATTATCGGATTTAAAATTAATACTTTTATTTCAATAATAGCAATAAACGTCATCCATTACCTTTTTTCACAGTATTAGTTATGTTAGATGAACATATATTATTATTATTATTCGGTTCATGAGCATTGATACTTCTTTTTAATTAGATAATTCCTTGAATTTTGAGTGTTTCATTTTCCTTTCATTTGATTTTTTAATTTTTGTTTTTTTTAGCTTCTTGTAGTACCTACCTAATGCTTAATTTCCATGTTTTGAAAATATTTAAATTTGTTGTTTATTATTTAAATTCTTGTTAATCTTCTAAACTAGATATACTAATAAACTTTAAAAGGTACAAGTACCCATGAATAATACCTAATTATTCATTGACAATTATTAAAATAAACTAAAAAAATCAAAAACTAGGTACTCACGCCAATAATAACTCAAAAAGTCAAAATATTTTAAACATTTTACCATGTATGGAAAATGGTCAAACCAACAATTGGTAAAAATTTAAAGTATCTACGGTTATTCTTGGACCCCCCCCCCTCCCACAATGTACCAACTACAAAAGAGATACTTCCGGTTTATTTTGATTATCTTAAGTGGTAAAGGATTATCTCGAGTCTCGACTACCGTAATATTGCCAAGACTACTTATCATGATCATCCAGGTTATTTCGACTATACCTACCGCTATTTATTATATTACAAAGTATATATTCGTATTATATTGTTGACGTTTAATTAACATTCAGTTATTACATTTAAGATAGTAAAAATATCCGGTATAAATAATGTATAATTATATTATATTTTGTTTTAAAATTTTAAACAAAAATTAAATAATTTAAATCAAAAAATTTAAAAAAAAAAAATGTAATAATTTTTTTTAAAGGAAAGAACGTTTTAGAATTCTATTAAATGGATTGTTTGCAAAGTTTTGTCGCCAAACTAATTCAGTTAACCAAGGAATCCAGACGATGGCCAGTTGTTCTCCTCTATTTTTTGTTTCGCCACTTTGCCGCGGTTAAGTCGCGATCCACAAAGTCGTTTGTTTGGGTGTGTTCCAGCCCCTATTTTTTTTAGTGAACCCCGACACAAAGTGTATAATCCAAAATTGGAAGTGTGCATAACTATATAGGTAGTATTCAGTATAGTATATACACCAATATACACAACAACTAAACATTTTTGAATTTTTAAAAAAGACAATCTTTTATGATACCAAAAATAAATTGTTTTCAGTTACATTTTACCAAATTGATCTTTACTTCTCACTTTTAATTGTGAATAGTGAACAAAACGCATAGATATAGATCCTACTATCGTAAAGAAGACTTAGTCATAATGTCATAATGTACATTACTATTTACCAATGTATATTATATATATACAAAATAATAGGTAATAGGTATTAACTGATAACCACGATTAAACAAGTAAAAACTAAAAATAAAAAATTACTGACGAAGAATTAAAAACAAGGAGTCCCAATAAAATAGGTATGTCTAGAATTTGAACTAATCCATTTCGTTAAATCATACAAAAAAGTTGATATATCCCACAGTTAACAGAAGTTTTAAAAATTATGTTGAATTATTACGAAGGTTGGAAACCTGTAATTATTTCTGTGGTAAGATTTTAATTCTCTTAAATTTTTAAAAAGTTATGCCATATATTTTACTGTATAAAATATTCTTTTTTAATTTAATTTTGATGCATTTATCTTAACTGCTAAACCGCATTCAGTGATAGATAAATATCATACTATTATATTCTGAAAACTAGCGGAAGATCGTTACTATTACCAGAAATAATTAAAAAAAATTCACTGTATATTAAATTAAATATGTGTACCTAATATTTAAAATGTTGATCCTCATTCAGTTGTTATAAGATTTAGCAAGTCTAAGCAAGACAGCTTATGGGGAATCAAATAACAATTTAAATTTAAATTTTGAATGATATATCATATATAAAATAAAGTATTTGTGAAATGTTCATTTGTTTTTAAATTTATATTTCATGAGTACATTTTTTTAAGTTTGTAAAATACAAATTGGCTCATAGCTACCAAACAATAATGTGTAATTTTATTTAAAAAAAAAATTATTACTAAATAATTATTGATATTTTTTTTAAAATTATAAAGATGGAGAAGGCGTGCAAAAGGTGGGTATAGAAGGCTTGACCCCCCTTCACGTCACTGTATTATATTATTGTAAATAAAATGTGTAGTACGATTTTGATGAAAATAGGGGCTGGTGTACGCTCCTTTGTTTGGGTCTAATTTATGTTGAAATAAATAACGATATAAATGTTTGATGGTCTGATGGCAAAATATGTGAATAGTAAATTGTACATAAAAAACAAAATTAAATTGTATACAGATACTGATACAGATTACAACTCGGGAATGTACACTTATAAGCTAGTCGCGATAACACAAATGATTCTAACATGTAATCTTGAAAATATTTGGGTAGTCGAGATAACCCTGAAGAACCAGAAAAGATACTGTCGTATAATATCTAATAATTTTACCACTCCAAAAGGTCGATGACAGACAAAAAAAAACACATATCATTGTAAAAGAAATCAACTATACATTGTCGCTCCTCTCAGAATTTAAAATTTTGAACCCAGCTTAGTAGTTTCTTTGAGATTAAATACAAAACAACTAGATAAAAAAAAATGCATTGTGATATAGAAATAAATATTAATTATAAACAGCATTTCAGTATACATAAAACAAAATATTTAATTATAAGAAGTTTATCATACAAATAATCACATTTTGGATGTATAAAATATACTTATTTCTATGGTTCCAAGTGACTAAATCTTAATTCACTTATCTCTACTTAGTGATGTTACCACCAATGCTGCGGGCCGGACTGGAAGATGGCCCTTGTAATACTTTTCTTGAAAGCCGCATCATTCCTGAAACAGGATCTCTGCCAAAGTATTTTATTTGAATCTCATGGCCTTCTTCTAAACCTAATGCACTTGGATGGCTTATCTAATGATCATAAAATATTAAATTATAAAAATGTCATAAGAAAAATGTATAATTGTATGATTATTATTATCCACATAAAATACTTGAAAAAAATGTATTTACTTTTCTTTGATCTAATTGAGAATTGTGAACTAAAGTTGGCTGCATAGATGGATACAATGTGACCATCACCCCTATTTCCCGTATTTCAACTACTTTTGCTTTATAAATAGCTCCAAATTCCAGTTGAGGTTCTGATTTTTCAGCCATAAGCTTATCAACAGTTTCTTTAGCTTCATCTAATGCATCTTGATTAGGTGCAAATATTGTAAACCCATCATTTTCACTATTTGAAGAAATCTTTAGAAAAATCAATATTTATTACAACCATATGACGGATAACTTAAAATATTGATTAATGTTAATTATTACTTGTGCACCAGTTTCTAGCATAATACGCTTTAAATTAATTCCTCCAGGACCGAGTAGTTTACCCTTTTTATGTATTGGTACATCTAATATCTCTGTTACTGGCCAATTATCTTTTTTTAGTTTTCTAAAGACAAACGTTTTAGAATTAGGTAATAAATCTTGCTAAAAAAAAAAAAAAAATGATACCTTGTACTTTGAATAGTTGCATTCATAATATTTATAATTTTATGTTTAGCACTAGTGGCAGCTTCTACTGCTTCCATTACAATTTTCAATGGTAGACCAGGAATTTTTATATCCGCTTGTAACGCTGTAATACCTTTTTTTGTACCAGCTAACTTGAAATCCATATCACCTAGATAGTCTTCAATTCCCTAAATTATTTAAAATTTAAATATAAATAATACAATTAAGATGATGTATTAAAAATAAATTTTAAAAAATCACTCAAAATTAAACATTATTTAATAAATAATAAAATTACAGTATAAAATACATTAATATTCTTACTAGTATATCAGTTAAAATTCTATAGTCTTTAATATTTTTAGAGTCATTTTCATCGTAATTGGTGATCAAGCCAATAGCCACTCCAGCAGCAGGTTGAGAAATAGGTACACCAGCATCCATTAAAGCTAAACTACCACCGCATATAGATGCCATAGACGATGACCCTATAAACCTAACAATTTTAGTAAAAATCTTCAAATTTACAAGAGAAAGCAGCTTAAAATATATACACACCATTTGATTCAAGAACCTCAGATGTAAGTCGTATTGTGAATGGAAAGTTTTCAGGAACAACTGCCCTCAACCCTCGTTCTGCTAAAGCACCATGTCCAACTTCACGACGCATAGATGGACCTATTCGACCAATATCATTTGTTGCATATGGAGGGAACTCATAATGTAGAAAAAAATTCTTCTCATTTATTCCACTAAAAATTCAAAGTCAAATTTGTTGTAACTTGTATTCAAGAATAATTTATCTAAATAATGTGACACACTAATAACGGCAATATATTATTAGGCTTACCTTGTTAATATTGTCATTGGATCAAGTTTAAGGGCAGAGTCTATCGAGTCTAAAGCAACAGTACAAAAAACTTGGGTCTGTCCCCTTTGAAACAATGCAGATCCGTGTAATGGTTTATATAAATCAACTTCACATGATATGTTTCGAAGATCGTCAAGTTTACGACCATCACATCTACAAATTAAAATGTCATTAATAGGAATGAAAACTAAATCATTTTTTTAGAGCTTATTACCTAGTATCATTTTCAAAAATCAAATTTCGAAAAATTTGTTTACAAACTTTATCAAAAATTGTTGAACAAAGTTCTAAATTTAAGTTATCAAAATTTGATTTAAGATTTTCAATGACTTCTGTTTTTACATCCTTGACAGCTATATCTCTAGATATTTTATGATGGTTAATATTAGTAAATATTTCTCTAAGTTTAATTTCACATAAGCTATCAATAACAGTTTCTAAATTGCCATTGGTGTCATCTAAATTCTTTATCTCAAATTCTCTTTTAGGTTTGCCAAATTCTTTTTGTAAATTATCAATACAATTTACTATATGCTGACATTCTTTGACACCAAATTTAATTGCTTTCAACACATCTTGTTGGAGAACATTATTTGCTGATCCTTCCAACATAATGACTAAGTTTTTAGCTGCTGATACAACAACAAGATTTAATTCACTGTTGGACAACTCACGGCGAGTTGGATTTGTAACTAATCTGTTATCACAAAGACCTACACGAACAGCGCCAACAGGACCATTCCAAGGAATATCTGATAGAGCTAGAGCCGTTGAAGCAGCATTTATACCAAGAATATCGGGGTGGTTTATTCCATCAACAGCTAATAAATTACACATAATCTAAAAAACAAAAATAAATATCACAAACAGCAATTTCATTTACATGATAATAAAAAAAATAATTTACTTGGGTGTCAAAGCAGTAAGTAGAAGGAAACAAGGGCCGTAGTGAACGATCAATTAATCTACTAGTAAGTATTTCATGTTCAGATACAGAAAGTTCTCGCCGTAAATAATTTGTAGGTATACGACCAGCTGCTGCTGCTTTTTGCCGATAGTCGACAGTCAAAGGTAAGAAATTAGATGACGATTTTGTGGACTTGCTCACCGTTGTTGCCATGACGGAGGTGTCACCAAGTGTTGCGACTGCACAGCCATCGGACAGACGTGCATATTTGCCTCCGGATAGCTTTATTGAACACCTGAAATAACATTTAGCAATAGTGCTCGATCACCTATTGATCACATAATACTTGTGGTGTTTTATTACCTCTCAGAAAAATCTACTTTGTACTCAAATAGTTTTGTGGAACCAACAAACAGTCGTCGTTTGGAAATGTGCTGTCCGCGACGCGTCGAACAAGCAAGCCACCGAGAAGACACTCGGGATATCATTACTGTAGATTTTATTTCATAGTACTAATACAGAAATTATAATTTATTATACATTATTATTACAGTGTTCAATAATAGCTGTTTATACGAACGATTAAAGGTACTGATGTTCAATGTTGATTGTTCCGTGTTCGGCAAATGCGGCATGGCATCAGGGCATCATGAATTATGATAAAAGATAATTGATAAAAATATTTTTGTGATAACAGCAAACTGCGATAAAATATTCAGAACACAACATGTGCCGAACAGATGACCGCTATTTGTTCCACAACATTGTTGTACTAAATTCAGTTTATACGAATTTAATTCAATTTCATATTTTAAAGACATTTTAATAGAAAATTCCCAAGGTTTCTCTACCTAAAACAAAAAAATGTTTCACGAAATTGAACATTAAATTAATGAGCGTTTGAATTTAAATTTTTTATGATATTGGATTTTCACCGGATAATTAACGAATTTTCATCCAAAAACGATAACGTAGACTCTTGAAATATTCATATGGGCGGATAGACCATTTTTAGCCTACCCGGAAAATTAAAAAAGGCGCCACTTATATACTTATTTAAAATTCAGATTGTAATATTGTATAATATTAAAGGGCCCCTTTGCCGAAATACGAAAGGGGCCCACCGGGAAATGCCGGGTTTCCCGGTAAGCCTATCCACCCATGAATATTCACCAAATATTTGTATTAGCATTTTCCATACGTGGTAATATTTTCAAATTATTTTAAACTATTTATAGCCATGAGATATACTTCATATTTTGTAAATTATTTTTCAGTTAGAAATTCATAGAAGTTTTTCTTTTCATAGCTAAGAAAAATTTTAATAGAAGATACCACCTAAGTATGTTTACCTAAAACAAAAAAATTAAAGTTTACTGAAAGGGAACATTAATTTTTTATGAATGTTTGATCTAATAATTTTTACGATATTTGATATTCATCAGTAAAATAACGAATTTTCATTAATCGATTTTTGACATTTTTGTAGTATTCCTAAAACAATAACGTAGACTCTTAAAATATTCACCAAATATTTGTTTTAGTATTTTCCATGCGTGGTAACATTTTCAAACTATTTTGACACTTTTTGAACTATTAACTTGTGGAACTGTTACTAACAATTTTATTCTTAGCTATCATAAGAAGAACTTTTATGAATTTCTATTCAAAATTTAAAAATGTCTCATTTGGTTATAAATTAATATTTTATTTATAATTATTTTTTCTTTTATATAAAAGAAAGATGAAATTTCTTCAACTTACCAGTGAAAAAATCCACGATAATCCATAATAAATAATAATACATACAGTTTAGTTATTCATATTCACTATTTTACAATTTTTGATTTTAAAAGAAGTATATAAATATACAGTATTGGTAGCAAAAACTAATATAATATAAGGGTACTTATATATGGTCTATAGATAATACAATATAATAAAATAAAATTATGGTAAAATACGATAGTGAATAGGTAGGTATAAAATAATCAAAATGTTATATTTTGTTTATTCTGCAGCCGATTTTGTATCATCTTTTTTAAGCTATAGAATGATTGATTGGTTTTTATGTCTAATGGTAACATAGTATATATTTTTGGCCCATTGTATAAGTAAGGTGTAAGTATAGATTGTGTTAGTGTTTTATGCATTCAAAGGATTTTTTTAATTATATAGATTACTGATGCTTTATAGAACAGTTTTTTACAGAGAGTACATTTAATTCTTTATACAGATATTCTGTGTAATACAAATGATTTTTTTTTTTTAAATCATTTTTAATATTCTGTTTTGTATTGTTTTTATAATAGAATTAGTGTTGAATCATAGGCGCCACCCCAAATATGTATCTTTAATATTTTTGAAATTCAATTAATGAAACTTATAAGGCACCTTGCATTAAACTTTCAAACTTTTTTATTAAATAAAAAGTTTTTACTGAAAATAGTTTTAAAAAAAATTACGAAATTTGTAAAATTTCTCAAGACTATAATTAGGTATAATTAGCTCAAAAAGAATCAATATATTTCAAAATTATTAACATAAATTGAAAATGCTAATATAAATATTTGGTAAAATTTTTTAAATGTCTATGGCTATTAATTTTTGAGTTACACCAGCAAAACAAAATCGATTTTTAAGAAAATTGGTTTTGCGTAAAAATAAAAATTACCACCTTTAATTTTTCCTGACGCTTTCCAAAACTTCTGGATATTTTCAATTTTGATCTCTCAAAGCCCAAAGGTACTAAATAGATTCATTTTTCGATCAAAAAAGATGCTGATGTCAAAAATCGAAGCATTATCAGTATCCCAAATAAAATTTCTATTTGACAAATAAAAACAGTAAACACACATCATTGTATATATACAATAGATTCTTATGCTCCGGTCGAAATCTAAAAAATCACTGGAAAGTTACGCTATTTATAGCCATAAATTATTTTCAATTTTAATTTTATTATTTTTAATTTTATTCAATTTATTTGTTTATACAAGACGTACGCTAGGATAACACAACTTTGCTTCTTTGCTCAGAATCGTTTTTCTTTATAATGCCTGTAATATGCCTCCTACTGAATTTAATCACACTAAACTGTCACCAGAAAAAACTAATATTATACCTATATAATAAACATTAATATTTTGTACATTATTTTAACTATATTATTATACCCAGCGCAAAATAAATGTACTAGTTCAATTTTATTTATAAGCTTTATATTGCCTATAGCAACAATATTATTTTGATAATATTATGATATTATAAACCGTACTTTCATAAACTCTACTTCAAAATGAATCTAAATTTGTTGTATTCAAGATATAATTTACAATCTGTAAAAAAAATTATTACACTAAGTAAACAAATCAGAAGGTTTGCCAAATCCCTTCTAAAGTTGTTTTAAAAACATTTAAATTTATTTTAAAAATAATATAAAAACATTTTATAAATTGTAATATTTTTCGTAACCATGGATATTTAATTTTTTTTACAAGTTTACAGCTAGCTGTGTTTAGCGCAGCTACAAAAGTATCAACGATGAGCATATTTGACAAGAAAATTTTGCCCTGCAAAAAGTTGGATTCAAACTTAAGAATTTGTCGTGAAAGCTAAGTACGTGTAGCTATATATTATTTTTTAATTTCAAATACAATTATTCCCATCCAGGGGTGGACTGGGGCAACTATTCGGCCAGGGAAATGTATATTTTAACCGGCCTTTGCCATTTCGTCATCACAAAATATAAACACTTAAATGTGGTACCAAATTTTCAACAAATGAGAGTTGTATTGGTATCTTCAATTTACACTTCAACAACTTATCTTACTTATCTTCAGCTTTCTCGGGAAACAACTTAAGATACAATGTGCTTAGTAATTTATCTTAAGTACAGAGTATTATACTTATTTTCCATTTCTCTATAACTGATTCATAATGGATAAAAAACATAGGTCGATCTTTAAACTTGATTTTTATAAGTTTCCTTTTTCTCTCTCTGATTTTCTGAGCACCACTCTTTCTTTTTGTTTCTATTTTAAACAAAAAATAATGAAGTCAATTTTACAAAATCACCAAGAAACACACAACAACTAAATGAAAAACAAGTAAAAAAATGCACTTTTATGAATTAAGAACGTTATACCTACAAGCTTGTATACAACTCAATATCTCAGTCTTAAAAAAATACCTTACCGTATAGACGTATATAATCGGAGAACAACGACACTATTGTTATTTAGAAGGTTACAACAATAATTGGATATTAGAAGTCGAAATAAAATTCGCAATTTTCAATGCGGTGTCTCTCGTCGTTGCCATGAATTCGATCGAATAAAGCAAAATATGACATAATTTTACGTGGAATGCAAATAAAAAATTACCAAATTTAAATGACCTAAACCATAATCAGCGTCGCTCGCAATATAGATTTAAAAATTATTACGAAATGTTAATAACTTATTATTTTTACTTTGATACGGATGAAAACGATTAGCCCCGAGTAGGTACTAGTAGGTATATTCTTTGAAAATGAACAACCAAAATAAAATTCAGAAGGTTATATAAAATCTGCTGTAGCTGAAGAATGAACAAAGAATTGAAATTCAAAAAAATTATCACTTTTATCATTGTCTAAAACCACCAAAATGTAATTGTTCTCGTTATTAGAAAATCGTCCATATAATATCGGTTTCACAACAACGAATCAGCTGTATACTATGATGAATGCACACTGCACTTGCGTCCCGCTGTAATATGGTGTAATGACGCCCCTGAAATAAAGCTGCAAGCACAATTGACGCGTATACGATCGACTTGAATTCGTCCATTTCGTGTAATTTAATATTATGCAAAACATTTTATGATAATTATTTGTTTTGTATGCGAGTTATAATGGACAGGTATAGGTTAACCACCTGTCCCCCTGTCCGCCCACGGAGGTATCCGCTCCGCCTTGTGCAGTACCGTGTCGGTAATCGTAATAATATGAGCACAATTCCCACTAGAATTCAAGTGCGAAAAGGTCGCCTTTGGGTCTTTGGGAAATTTGAGGGCACCTGTAATAGTATATTGTGTGGCAAGGGCGGGAAGTGAGCCATTTCAGTCGCCTTCCCGCGCGAGCCACACATACTATTTTTTGTCACGCCCCTGCGTTCATGGAAAAGGTTATGCAGGGATCTATGCAACAATTATAGACTATTCTACAAAATATGTTTAAATGTTTATGCGTCATGCAAGGAGGTTATACTATACATTTAAGATGTAACCAAAAGTTTATGTTTTGTAAGAACCGTGGTAGGTATACATTTTAGTTTCTGGTTGTGCAGGGGATACGCGCCCGGCGGCCGGCACTTTTGGGGATTTCTTCTTTTCCGCCCGGCACTTTTGGGGATTTCCTCTTTTCCACCCGGCACTTTTAGGGATTTCCTCTTTTCCGCCCGGCACTTTTGGGGATTTCCTCTTTTCCGCCCGGCACTTTGGGGATTTCCACTTTACCGCCCGTTGGACGGAAAAAGGACGCTTTCGAACGCTTCAACCGTGGTCGAAAACCAAACTTTCGGTGCAGGCGTGACAAAAAATAATATATGAACGTCAACTCGTAACCGATCAACTGACACGATTGGTATACAACACTTGTGAATAATAATGCGCAGTTTTTCTTTGCTTATGATATGTATACAAGACGGTTGTTTCTTGCGCGAGACACGTGTTTTCAACAAGATCAAACGAGTACCTATACTTATTGAAACTACTGCAATGTTTACATTCGTGTAAACAAGAAGTTTTCAAAGTGTTTTCACCGATTTCAAACAACGCACGACAATATTATAATACAGTACGTCGAATTAAGTATAGCAGCAGTAACCGCAATAATATTCGTATTATAATATTATTTAATTAAATGTTGATTATTATTTATAATATATTAAGGATTTAAAAGTGAAAAGAATCGAGTCGCTCGGCAAAGATCGTGACTTTACACTCCGCGATCGTCCAGTTCGTAAAAATGTCAAATGATAAGAGGGGAAAATTTATTTTTATCCTGCAAAATCGTATAATATATTGCAAAACATTTATGTGTACCCAATTGCCGAGTGTTGTATTAAAATCCAAGTATAATAAATTAACTATTATTATGTCGTGAAATGTGAATAATCAACACATTATTGCTCCTAAAGTATAAACAATTATGCAACATGCACACACCAATCGGTGCGCAACACTGTGACCAGCACCGTTTGCAGTATAAAAATAATATGTATGGTTGACGATTGGATCGAGAAATACAATGCAACTGGAACCAAAAACTTAAAATTTGTAATATATAAATCACTCGCACTATAACGCGTATAATAGCATATCTAGGAGCTTCAACACAGCGAGTACAAAATGTTGTGTTACCACCGACACAAACAAATAACTTTAATAATAAAACGTAAGATTGTATGACCTAAGGCGGGTGGGGCGATTGTGGACGGTGCCGAACAAAGCACGGTGACGACTGATGACTGATGAGCGGAAGGCGGCGAACAAAGCACGGCGATGAGCCGACGGCGGTGACATTGCGACCAGGGCCTGGTACAAACGCGTACCTATACGCCAAAAGCTGGTTGACCCGTGACAAACTGTGGTGACCGGTAACATTATTGGTACGATCACGGCGGTAGGATGAGGTCAAACTTCGTGAATGTTATTCCAGGTCAACGAAACTCTGACAGAAACAAATTCTGCGAGCAACGTTGACCACGGACTTCCACCTCTTCCATACCGATCTACGACGATCAGGCCTTGCAGAATTTTGTAGAATGTCAACTACTGCCACCGGTTGAACAGTCTTCACTGCTGCGCCATACACGGGTGAATGAACGCCAAGTTCTACGGACGACTGGAAACTCACTGCATGTTCTCGACGCGGTCGTAACTGTAACCCGACACAAGTGATCCCGCGATCCACGGCCAAGTCTAACGAGTCGATCAAGGAAGGCCCATAACGTTGCCGGAATTTTGGTGTTTCCGTGTGGGCGTCTGTCTCCGCAGTCATGCGAACTGCAGGTGGGTCAGTCTTTATTATCTGGTGGTGGTACACGGGTGAGTCGGTGGTCAGCTCGGGTGACGACCGGGAACCCTTTGCAAATCCACGCAGTAACGGAAACATGCAGACAGCCGTGATCTTGCTGTCGACGGCCAAGTCCAGCCGGTCGATCAAAGAGCGAACCTCGTTGGCATAATCAAACGGCTGTGCACATTCTGTGGATCCCATGTCGGCGTCCACCTCATGTAATATACGAAGACACAAAGTACGAACGATGAACAGTATTTATTTGTTACAAAATATTTTTAGGACTATCGCGGACGAGCGGTAAACATATAATGACGGATTTAAAATTATAAATTGTTACCAACGATAAATAAAAAATAGTGTTGTAATGTTCTCTAGTTTATATTGTGGCCAGCTATAGAAAGTAGCAAATAAATACAAATAGGCAGTTACAATTAATTCACACAATTCTCCACAATCTCCACAATTTTAAAAAAAAAGTACTTATATGTAAAACACTTCAATAAGCCGTATTACTTGAATTACGAAACCATTTTGCTTACGGTAAAAAATTTTTAGTTACGGCCGTTATGTGCTGCGCCCGTAAAAAGCGGGTTCCTTCCATACTACAGGTGTTCTACCACCACCCCCGCGAGATAACGACAGTACTGCACCATAGATCAAACAGGTTTTCTATCGCAGCCGTAACGTCCGTGCATAGTTTATAAATATTAAATACCCAGAGAAGAAAATGATTATTGTATGCAATGAATATTATTTAATTATATTTGTATTCGTATCTGAATTTTATACAAATAAAACTTGTGTTTCTAGTAATACGGCTTATTGAAGCGGTTTACAGAAAACTACCTATTATAAAAATTGCAGAGAAGATTTTTTTAACAATCGTAATAAGTCAGATTTTAGATATCGTATTCCAATCGACTTATATCACATGATAAATTGATAAGTTTTTTTTTTACTTTTTATCGACTAATTAATAAAAATATCAAAAATCGGGCTCTATATGATTGTTTAAAAATGTCTCCTCTCAAGTTTTTATAACTGGTATTTTTACTGTAACCCGCTTTAATAAGCCATGTTTTTATGCCACATTTTGTTCAATATCGTGCCCTCCTGATTCATTAAAAATCTGAAATACTATAAAATATATTTTAGCTTAAAAGTGAACTTATTTAATCATAACTTGATATTGGTTGGTAGGTAATGGTAATATAAGTAGATTATATCATAACAGTTATTATAATTTTTGTTTTTAACTGTTTGGCAATGATAAAAAAAATAATAAATAGTATAAGAAAAATATCAAAATTAAATGAAATCTTATAACAGTTATAAGTTTATAACATACATAATACATTATAATATAGTGAAAGTGTGAAACTTTCATATTAAACAACCTTCCATTTAAGTATTTAACAAAAAATGGTTGA
Source organism: Nasonovia ribisnigri (assembly GCA_027563435.1). Lineage (NCBI taxonomy): Eukaryota > Metazoa > Arthropoda > Insecta > Hemiptera > Aphididae > Nasonovia > Nasonovia ribisnigri. The sequence goes on from JANEHU010001717.1 coordinate 139,295, forward strand.
GAACCAAATTTATTAAATTCTATTTAACGAAATTCACTATAATAATTTTTTTTCTGCCCCATAAAACTTCGTAAAATGGAAGTTTCGGTAATATTATATTGTATACGAAAATATAATTATTACAAAATGAAATGTCATATTTAATATATTATAGATGTTTGAATTTCTATAACAATAATTTAAATAACATTTATGATATCGAAATAATTTTTTAAGAAAAAAAACGAAATAAAAACAAAAATAAATCAAATGTTATAACTAAAGATAGCATATCAAAAACCTAAATAACACACAAAAATTCAAAAATACCCTAAAAACTCAAAAAAATATATGTGTAATAAATAATAATAGAAGAAATTGAATTTCAAAATAATAATTCTTATTAAACATGTGGATGTGATAATAGGTGTCAGAGTAATTTGAAATACGAATAGTAAAATTTAAAGACAATAGTAAACATTTAATTGTATGTTTGGTTTAGTTTACTTTATAAAAAAATAAATTAAAAAGTAAAGTAGAAATCAAAAAAAGCGGACAAGTGGGTACCACTCTGCTGTACAGTATTTGTCGAGTATGCTATTGTAATGGATGTTTTATATTCTTATATATTAATTGAATCTAATGACATACCATTGCATACAAAAACAATTCTGAGCGGAGAAGATTATATTATTTAGTATACTGTTTCTTAAATTTGACTATTTTCAATATTGAAAAATATGTTGTCAATTTCTTTAAGAATGACAATATTTTGGAAATATATAATTTATTAATACAAATAATTATTGATTATTATAATTAATAAAGAAAATAAATAATAATTATTAATAATAAAAAACATGAAAACAGTAAAAACCAATTATAGTATATTAATATTAAAATTATTTAATATTTATAATAATCAAATATAGTATAATATAATTTTAACATAATTTATTTATTTAAATTATATTATATTTTATATATAAATCACAAAAACACAAATTTCATAGCTATGTATTTGTATTTTAGGGATCATAATATGAGTAATTAAAGTATAAACAATGATTAACTTTAAAATAAAATAAAAATTCAGAATATAAATATAAACATAATTATTAATAGATTGGACCTAATTAATTAACTAAAAATTTGATAATATTATAACGTTAAACCTTCTAAAGCTTTATAAACTGAATCTTCTGTGTCGACAGATTCAATTCTGCTTTGTAAATATGCGATTGTATTTTCAAAATGTTTTGTAATCTGTTCAGTTTCTTCATTTGGAGTTAAACCCGTTATTTCCTTTTTTATCTGACCTATTAACTGGTTCAATATATCCACAGATACCTAAAAAAGTTATACTGCTATATAATTCTGATTACAATAAACTAGTTGAACTATGATGGAAAATTTAAAATAAATGTTTGTGAAATCATACATACATTATTATTGCCTCTTTCGTAGAAATAAACATAATAGTTTAATAATTCAACAAACAATTGAACTTGAACAGACACTTCCATACACTGTTTTGTAATGCGCACACATTTTTTTAAACAATCCATAACTCGTTTACCATCTTGAAGCTAGAAGTATAACATTACAGTAAAATATGAATTCATAAATTCATAAATACATCTTCAATACTAGTTACTCAAGTTCAAGTATGACGGCAGGTTAATTTTAATTTTATTTTTTAACACTGTTTTATTACAATTATATTTTTTAATTTTTTAAATGTTCTAAATACTTCAAAATTTTGTATAGACATAAATTTAAAGGACAACACAACGTTAAATTTTTTTTTTTAATTTTAAGTTTATTGATGAATTATTATAGTTCAAATAATGAAAAACTGTTTAGTAAAAATCCAAAATTAAAAAAATGATTATTCAATGAGATAGTGAGTTGAAGAATAGCCACATGACATCATAGAGCCGACGAGTGAGCAGCCACCCATGTTTTATGTGTAAAGTAGTTTATTATACACACAATGATTTTAATAACTTACGATAGTATTTCATAATTTTTTTTTCATAATCCTAAGCACACATTTTAAATGTTTAAGACGATGGTGTAATTTAAAATGTAACATATCTTGTTATTGTAGACAAATTATAAATTATAATTAAGTAAAATGATTGAGTTTACGACTAGCGTTGTATTGCCGTATAAACTAAATTTAAAAAAATTAACTTTAATGGTTTTATCTACTCTAAAAAAAATTAGAAAATATATCAAAATTATAATCATTCTGTGTCATAAACACAAAAAACACTAAGGTTACATAAACAAAATTAAAAAATTATTATCTTTAAAGATTGAAATAATTGACACTTTTACACGTAAAACATACGCCATCGTTCTGACTTTGGCTATATTTTCAAACACCTGAATCTCATTGAATAATAAAAGTTAAAGTGTGAAACACACACACCATATTTCTTAGATAATGACATAATTTTAATCCAAGCAAACTTGTTTTTAGTGTTGTGATATCCTTAATGTTATGAATACTTCAACCCACCCTTAGAATTGTGCATTTTCTTACCGGTTGTCCAACATTATTTTGTGCTGACCAAAATAAATGAGAGCTGATAGCAACAGCTCGACATTGATCTGGTTTTTTAAGTAATTTAGATGCAGCTAGAGCACACTGAGTACGAACAGGTTCAGCATTTTCTTCATCAAAACAATTAATTTTTTCAAATGTACCAATCAATAAAATAATAGCAGCTAATTGACATTTACTCTCGGATATTTCTTCTTCGTACAGTGTAAAGGCCTTAATAGAAAAACATATATATTTAATGAACTTTTTAACTTGTATTATAGAATGCAGTTAATTATATTATAACAAATAATAAGTATACCTGCGAGTAAAATTCATATGCCACAGTTTCATAATTTTTGAAATTTATTTGGGAAATAGTTAATGCTCCTTGCAAAAATAATCTAAGTGGCAATTCTGCGAGCTCAGCTTTAGTTAATTCTAAAATTGTCTGATGACAGAACTGGAATATTTTTCGGCATTTTTTCTCCCACAGTTCATCCTTAAAATTAAAAATATTTATTACACAATTTTATGGTTATTAATTTTAATGTAATCTATTGTTTTTAAACATACTTGTTCTCTTTTTCCACTATAGATCAAAGCCAGCTGATACGCCTGGAATACAAGAGGTGGTAATGTATAACAGATTCGTTTATTTCCTCCTAAACTAAAATGTTCTCTCTCTGCCATTAAAATTTTAAATTGTAAATCAGGTTCATCTGCTTTCATGTGATGAACAAATCTATTTAAAATAATTTTTATATTAATTAAAAATAATATCATATATTATGCCCTATAACATGGAATACAAACCTTCCAAGAAGACTTTGTTCCTCAGCAAAATCTTCAGGATCTTCTTCACCAATTGGTTGATCAGACTGGTCTTTAACCAGTGGAGACACCATTGTAAGAACAATGTCAGCCTAAAAAAAATAATAATAATAATTAATAATTATTTTACCATTTACATTTTTGAAAACAATGCTAATTATCAAAAATAACTAGTATTTCAGTATGCAAAATATATTATATACCTGTTCAACCGATGGAATCATTGTCCTACACTGAACCGCATTTTGTAATAAATAAATAGCAATAGTCTTACGACCAGTATAATCGAAATATTCAATAATTTCAGGGAAATGTTTAAGCTTCATCACTAAAAGAAGATCATTATAATTGTCGATGGGCAATTTCATTAGAGCCATCAACTCTCTAGATACTGGATTTTTATGACTGATTCTATAGTTAAAAACATATATGATAGTATTTTTTATTTATAGAAAATAAATTAACTAAGAAACATACTTTTCAATTTTACGCTTAGCAAATGTATCAGAAATGGTCTGGAGAGATTTATCCACATAATCTAAATTATCTGGATAGCATTTTAGGGCTAAGCCGACCATAGCAGCTTGAAGTGACACAGTATCTTCAAGTGGTAAATCACGACTCTTAAAAATAAAAAATAATTATGTTAGAGCATACATCTTAATATAATGTAGAAACAAATTCAGTATTTAAAAAAATTAACTTTAAATATAAGTAAAATATATTATACCTGAATAATGTTGGCTATTTGTTCAGTTAGTACTTCAAATAATTTCACTTCAGATGCATTTGAATTGTGAAAAGTAAATACTGTTAGACGATTAATCATTAAAATTACGATTGTTTTTACATTCACAGATGGTTGCAATTCACAACATGACTTCAAAAACACATTCAGAGTATAAAGATGAAATTCATCTGGAAACACCTGTAGATTTTTAAAATTAGGATTAGTAACTGAAGTATTTTAAATTTAAATAAAGAATAATAATTTAAATCTTAGAGAAATAATACTTATTAAATAAATTGTCAGTTATCACCTAACCCAGAATTATGTTTTTATATATCATTACTGAGTACACACAGTTTTATGAGAGTAAAAAATGTAGACAGTTCTGAATTAATTGAATATAGAGTTCATAGAAAAAGTTTTTTTTACATATTTGAAAATATTTTATGGGTTAGGGAGTATTAAGCTTATTAAGCATATTTCGGAATATTTTGTAAATTGTAAAAAAAAAATACAGATTTATTACAATTTTAATATTAAGGTACTTGAAAAAATAAATATTAAGAATATTTACACACATTTTTTTTTACATTTAGATTAAAAAACAAAACACTTAGTGATAGTACTATAGCATACCGTTACGTATTACTTTACTTAATCTATACTGATAATAATAACGTATTTCAGTATTTGTATATCAAATGTCCAAATATTTAGTTTTGAGATTGTGTTTTAAAATATGAAATAAAAAAATCCATTTTAAACCAATTGGTCGGAATCGTTCAATACAAAATACTTTTTATCTATAGTGCAATATTATTCCATTATGCAAGTTAAATATTTAAGGAATATTATAAAAAAAAAAATAATAATAATAAAAATGCTTATTAAAGCTTATATTGAGATTTATTGATTATTTTTACACATTTTTAAGAGAATATTAGCACCATACTTTAGGTGCTTTGAGAGAATATAAATCCGTATATACTAACATAGCAATACTATTTAAGTAGTTCAATAATAATTATAAGGCATTTCTCTTCGGGCAGTCACGGTGTCTGGAGAGGAAGGCCTCCATCCCCCGCCCGGCAATGGCAGAAACCTACGAGTGCCCAATCAAAATTCTGCCAAAAACACCAACACAACCACTACGTGTTAAAAACCTACCGCACCAAAAACCCTACCACAACCACAATAAAAACCAGCTAATGGCCACAGTTGCCTAGCTTAAAAAAAAAAAATTATTATTATAAGCTTATGTCTTAGCAAAATTAAAATTTGAAAAATGTAAACAAAAAATGAACAGTATTTGTTTAACTAAAATCACTTAAATTACAATAATTAATTTAACTTTTAAGTGTATATTAAAATTTTCAATAATAAAAATGTTTCATATTTATTAATTTTATCATAACTTTTAAAATGTATATATTATAGTAATAAAAAGTTACCTTTTTATACATCAAATGGATAATATTAAAAATAATAGGAATGTACAAATTATTTGGAGTCTCGTGGCAGGCAATTAAAGTTTTAAAAAAAAAAACCCTTGGCAGCCAAGTCATTAAATTTATTTAAACAATTATTATAGTATTTTTAATAATATTTGTAAAAGGTATATTGAGTATCAATGATTGAAATGTAAGGTTTATATGTCTTATTCAAGATGTAAAAAAAATGTGGTCATTTTGATCATAATCAGACTGAAGTTGGGTTAAGGAACATTTTAATTTTATGAAGAACATACATTTTTAATAGGTATGGTCTAAGGACACTTATTCTAATGATTATTGTACAATTTATACATACTTGAATTATACATTCCATAAGATATTCTTGGGCAATTGCATCTCGACAACTAACAATTTGTTCCAAAATACCAGGCAAAACTACCTGAAAAAAGATAATGAAGTAAAATGTCATTAAAATAAATTAGATTACTTATAGGATAGATTAAAAATATGACAGATGTCAAATTTATATTATATGTATATTTATTTAATAATCTATTATAAGGATGCCAAATTAAGATGATAACTTAAATATTTTAATTTAGTAAACTGATTACTGAAGAACTTTTATTTTATGATCATACTTTACATGATGTATAAAATATAATAAAAATAAACAAATAATCTACAACTAAGACTTAAATTTTCATGAATTTAAATAACAAATTATGTAAATATAAATGTGGGTAAAAATAAATAGCTTTTATGTAAAAATATTAAACAATATAGGTACTATACAAAATAATATGTTAACTAAATAAAAATTCACAATATTTTAGTTTTTCCGAGACACTCCTTAGAACAACTAAATTTGTAATTAGTCTTGTTATAAAAAAATAATTGACTTTTCAAATATGTAGTCATTACCTATGTCAAATGTTAAAAATATTTTATTGATTTTTTAATAATTAAAAATATCTTACTTTACGGTATTTATCCAATGTAATACTATCTAAATGTGATAATCTGACCAAATTAGTTCCAACAAGAATTTTCAATTCTTCACGTTCTTTTTCACGACGTTCCTTTTCTCTAGAATGTCCTTGGTGTTGCATTCTAACCCACAGTTTGTTCATTTCAGCAAAATTCATTAATATAAAATCAATTGAGTCACGAACCTAAAAATATTACTTTCATATTAAATATTTATTTTATTAAAATGTATTAATATTAATTTGCTTCCTTACAGTGCCTTCTGGATGTTCAGTCTCTTCATTGTCTGGTACATCTGGTAATACATTTTTGGAACATTGTAATAAATAATGGCGTAAAAATAGACCACGTAAAGGATGTTGAACGCCACGACACATTTCTACTAGATCTTTCAAGAGATCTCGTTTTAAATTTGTATTGGTCTTTATGTAAACTAAGCCCACAGTAATCAGTAAATAACTAGAAAAAAGAATAGTATTCATATTATTTAAAAAAGATAATATTTATTTTAAGATATTTTAAAATAATTTGGAAAATACATACAGCCTTGGTACAATATTTCCAGCATACTGTATGATTTGATATAAATCATCGACTTTACGACCTCGTTCGAACTCTTCCACTAGATATAAGTCTAAATAACATAGTTCGTTGGTTACTTTCATAACTGGAAATATATAAATGATTATTAAAATATACATAATATTTAGAATTTAAATTAATAATATTATAATTATTAAGTAGTAAGTACATAGTTCATAGTAGCTCTTTGGTGATAATAAAGATGTGCGTAGTTCAGCAAGCATAGCAGATGCGTGTTTAAGTGCTTCCATTAATTTATTTTTATCCAAGCACATTTTCATGTGCACTCCTTGTTTTTGAACGGACGCTAAGGCGAACTCTAATTGTTTCTCTTGGTCTTCCATTTGTGTCATTCTGAAATAATTAAACAACTTCATTAATTTTAGTCAGAAGACTAAAGATACATAAAAAGTTATTGAATAAATTATAACGACATAAAATGATGCCAACTCATTCAATATTACTGAATGGTTTTTAGTTTTTACTGGATACAATCGGGTTGATTCATGGATATATTTTTTTCAAAACTAAGTAATAGGTAGGTGGATAATAATAATATTATCAACAAAAATCCAACACAAACATATTGTAACAAACAGAATAGATCAATATAAAATATGTAATGGACGATAATGAATGGACGACGACAAATTAACATTGTAATAAAAAAATAATCTGATTGACTATCTTAGATTATAATTAGTTTCTGTATAACTATTAAAACAGAACATAGTAGATCGACTGTAACACCAGTCAATCGACAGATATATTATAATAATAAAAGATAGGTACCTTATATTTCCGTAATATCTAGTTATATTATGTTACGAGTTATGAAGTAAGTAAAAACGTGTAAAAATAAAAATGAAATAAAATAACTACTGCAAAGTAGAACCACTAATTAGTTATTGATAGTTATTAGTTCCGATAAAAATCCATTGGTTATATTTAAAACGAATACATTAAATTCTAATCACGCGTATAACAACAATAACAATATGTAAAATTAAAACAAAAATAATTATTATCGCGTACTGTTCGGTTTATATTTTTTCATTCGGAAATCGGGTGGTGTTGCGAGCTGATCAGAGCTGCGCTACTTGCGTTGTGAGTTTGTGATTTCAGAGTTCACAAATCACAATAATCACATACCTTTACTTGTGTAGTTATGAGTTATCGTCACTGACCACAACAGACTGTTATCACTGTCGTTCGGCAGTTATCAATGAAAAGCGTCCGACGAAAAACGATAGACGCGCCGTCAAAGACGATGATGGTCATAAAATATTGTTATAAATTGTAACACGTCTTATTGAGCCGCGACGGTTGGCAACGCCGTCGGAGTTATACCGATAATCAAAATAGAAAAAAAAATAAGACCTTGTGATAGGTATTATAATATTTTTTATGTAAATTGCAATAATAATGGGCATTTGGCTAATCTAGACGTTAACTTCATATTATATATTGTAATACATACATCTGTATTATTCTGTGATAAATCGTAATAATTAATATTATTATTTATTATATTTTAATATTGTAAATTTGGAACTCAAGTATGTTACATTATTATTGTGCAGTTGCCTGTTGATACTTGATATTATAATATTATGTAGTAGGCGGTGTTCGTAGGTGACCGATCGTACTACTTGCACTAAAATATAGTCTAAACACTCAAAACTAGTCCAAGTAACCTCTATTTCCTAATTATTCAAGACTTTTTAAGATTTCTATTATTTAACTTAAAATTGTTAATTTAAATTACTTCACAGTTTCATCGATTGACCTAATACCTCATAGAGCGTTACATTTTAAGATTAATTATTTCCACTCTGGAAATAAATCTGTCGTCTATCCTTTGAATGTCTCTAATACACACAAACTGTGCTCTCATAAGAACAAACTTAATATGTTGATTAGGTAATGATTGGTAACTCTATATGTAAATATGTAATATTGATTTATACATCAATCACTGAATTAACTACTTCATTATATTTATCATAAATTAGGAAAACTTGATCACGTTGTAACCTTTATCTTTTTATTTAGAATATTTTTTTTTCTTTTTGTTAAATGACTATATAGGTACCTATATTATCTTTTGTTGTAATGTTTTTCATTGATATTGATTTAATTTTTCATGATTTACGTATATATTTATTTATACATATTATCATTGAAACTGCCACTTTATAAATTGGAAATTGGAATATTTTCCGTAATAAAGCTTATTAACTTCGTACTGTGGTGTAAACTTTGATGACATGATTACATGAACTATATACGGTTTACGAACAAGCGCTAGTGCGCTCATCTACACGCCCACTTCGTGTACGCAATAAAAAATAAAAATATTAAATATTAATATAGGTTTTTATTTAAAATGATTTCCAGTAATACAGTAACTATACCATATCATTATTATAGTATAGGTATTAATTATTATACATCCTTTATGCTCTTTTTTATATTATATATCAGTGGCATTCTCAAAAATTTCCAATGGTAGGGGGGGGATAATTTCTAGGAACATATTATGTAATCCTTATTATTGCAATATTACCTACAAGTAAGTTAGAACCTACAAAACTACATAAGAATGTATATATATATAATGAAAACAATTTATAGCGCTGTTGTTTAAATGTTTAAATTTAATACCATACCGGTGGTTAGTATATACAGGATATGTGGCATTTCGGCTATGCCTAAGCACCTATATTTATCAATACAGCAGTACCTATAGGTAGGTACATACTAGTTGCCTCCATATTAATCGTAAATATAAATATTAGGGGATAAAAATTAGGGGTGACTTGTTGTCTTGTTATAAGAATGCCAGGAGCAACTGCTCCTGGCCCGAAAATAGGCGGGTACACAGTATCTATTATGGGGGCGGTATGCTGAACCAACATGAAAATTAATCTAAATCTTATAATTATCTGACGTGTAAGTATACTAATGCGAGTAGGTAATGCCGTAACAGCAAAACAAGCCACAGTGGATTATACGTAACAAAGTTGAACAGGGTTTATTATAACAGAAGATTAGTCATTCAAGTTAAACATAAGTGTATCTATGATTATGTACAAGAATATCCTGTGGTAAGATAAAGATATGCTCGTTACACCGGTATACACTGAGTGGTGGTGTGTAAAGATGAACATTTTTTTGTCACCATGGGAATCGAACTTTTTTTGTTTTGTTGAAAAGGAGCCACCTATACTGCTAATTGCCTATGGGTAAGTCTTAGAACCGGTTTATTATTGGAAAATGTCCAGCCCACCTCACCACCAACAGTTAGGTTTTTTTTTGTTGTTATACACACAATTACAGATAGATACAGAAGATACTGGATATTATAACGAAACCAGATAAACTTTTTTTGACTTTTTAATTTGTTGCCTTGGCATCATTAAGATTTAAGACTTATTTTCAGCATGGGGTTTATATCATGGAAAAAAAGTAAACTTTTTAATTCGTCAATGCCCAGCCAGGACTTATCGTATCAAATATAATATGTAGGTAACTATACTATGTATAAAATGTGGAATTACAGTGGAATGTTGACTAATGTATATAGGTATATACCTAAAATATAATATAATCTATTCAGAATTATCGATAAGCCGAATAACACACGTATAAAAATGCATACTGCCTATACTATATAGGCAAAATAAATGTGTGTAAAAGTACAAATAACTATGTCAATCCATAAAATATTAAACAAAATGATACAAACCTAATGTATAGCTAAACGCCTAAACAATACAATAAACGACATTTAATAACAATATATACTATAGACACTATATGATTATAAATTATAATAGTATAGTTATACCTAACTTATACAAGTAATAGGTTATAGGTCATAGGTGTAATATATATATATGATAAAATATTGTATTATGTAGATATCACATACAAGTATACAACATACATAATATGTATAATATATTTATATATTATAGGTACTATCCTACCTATAATATAATAACATATCACAGCGATTACATAAAAATATTTTTTTTTTATCTGTGGTACCTTTAGTCCAGGGGTCTCCAAACTTTTTTATTCAAGGGCCACAAAAAATATCAAATGCTCTTAGCGGGCCAAAAGTTTATTAACACATATAATTTTTAATTTTATGAAAATATAGGTATACAAATATAAGTTTACTATAAGTCTACGTTAAAAATAAAAATATAAAAGGAAAGAGCAATGTCTGTTGTCGCGTTCAGCTCATAAATTATAATACGTGCCCGCGATAACAACTTTTTAAATTACACATATCTTTAGATATCTATATTTTATTTACCATCCTATGGGTGCTGCGGAACGGTTAAAACTTGTTCGCGGGCCGTAGTTTGGAGACCCCTGCTGTTTAGTCATAGATATATATACCTACGTCCTACGTAGGATGACTAGGATGCATGACTAAATAAAATATTTTATTTATGTATGGTAGGATGTACACATCGCGTGGCATTTGTATACTCACATACTATATCCAAGAATCAGCAGCGTATTTAGGAATTGTTTAAGGAGATAAGGCATTGAGTATTTGGGTCATGTACAATGCGTACATGGAACTAACACAATTAATCATTATTTTTAGTAGGTGCTATAGCATATTGAAAAAATTATAATAAAAATCAAATTTCCTTTTTTTGGTGACCAGTTCATCAACAACTTCATTAATATTTATGTCTATTGTTATTCCTTAAGCAAATTGAATACAAATAACTAAACAGTTAATACAAGTACACCATAAGTTCTGAAAACTGAGTAAGATTAAAATAGAAGCCAATAGGTATACTAATTAAGTTTAAAATAAATTTATAATTATTTACCCTATGTGGCTATGTAACCAAAAAAAAATTCTAAAAAAATCTTTAGGAGTACGTTGTGCTGTGCAAACTGCAAAGTGCCGGTGAATGTTTTGTTGCGGCGCTAATATTGTGCTTGCTTAGGGTTCTGGGTTACCACATTGTGTCTTTTAGAAAAGAGTACATAATATAAAAACTCTGATTACATAGTTAATATTTATTTAATTAACAAGACATTTTATATACTAAACTATGTATGAATACTTAATACAGAAATGCATAATATTATCATATATGATATATTTGGTAAAAAATTAGTTTTTATTAATAATTTTAATTAGGTACATGGGTATTTGATTAACGAAGACAAATGTTGTATTAAACTATTAAATCAGCTTTGCCTTTATTGGCCAATGAAACAATTATACAACAAATTTTACAAAAAGCTTCGTGTTCATTTTCTGTTTTTTTAAACATTGGGTATTCTTTTATTAATTTATCATTAAATTTACATTTTCGGCGAGACATTTTTGATGAACACAATTTACGAATAGTAGCTTGATGCGTAAGCGTGAAATTAACGAACTAAATTATATGGTTCAATGGTTGTAACTATAGTACACAGTAGCAAATACTAACACCGACTCATTCCAATTTTCAAACAACGATCATACATGTGACATATATTATATATACCGTAATACCGTAGACATTTCGGAGAAAAACGTCGATAACATCGATAACGTCCATGCCGATTAAATTTATATTTATGTTATTACTTTATTAGATTAGCTTATACATTTATTACGACTTGTGGCATTTCGGTATTTTTGGAATTAAATAGAAATAGAAAAAAGAGTACATTGTTGCCAATATAAACAAAGTGAGAGTACAACAATTTTAAGAGCTCATAAGAGTACATGTACTAGAAAAAGAGTACTAATGGTAACCCTAGTTTGCTGGACAATCCGTCCGACGTCGTTCTACGTTCGCCATTGTGCACGTTCGTCCCGAGTTCGCTTTACACTTTTGTGTCCGACTGCAGTGTGTTCGCCGGACAATCCACCCGAATCTGTTGACGGAAGTTGCAGAATCGGTTCCCGATTGAAAAAGATACCTATTTTATTAAGCCTAATTGGTTCCCGTTTGTGTTCAGGTAAAATAATTGCAATTTGAGATATACCTACTGATATGCTGTATTATATATAACTTCAAAATTGATTAATTTTTTCTAGTACTATGAGATATAGTAATTAATTGAATAAGTCTCATTGTTCAACTATTAATTAATTTTAAAATACAAAGTAATAATTATACTTTCATTAATCTTTGAATTATGTGAGTAAAAATGGCCAATGGGTAAACATTTATAAAGAATATTGTTGAATAGTCATTATTTATGTTAAAATATCTGTATTCCTAATCATAAGACTTATCATTGATAGATAAATTAATTTCCAATAGTAAAATATAAATTTAATTGTTGGTTAAATGAAATTATTTTAAATATTTAAATTTTTATCTTTTTTTTATCTAGATAAATTTTACTTGTATCTTATCTTATCTTATCTGAGATAATTAAAATACATGTTATCTTATCTTAATCTAGATAATATTAAAGCAATTATCTTTTATCTATATCTAGATAATTTTTACTTATCTGGTCTCAACACTGTTTACAACGCACTAAAATTTGTGAAAAGTGGAAAAGCAGCTGGAGCAGATGGAATCCTACCAGAATTCCTCAAAAATCTAGGACCTCGGAGTATTAACTGGATCGCAGCACTGACCAGTAAAATAGCGGATACTAATGTTCTTCCAAGACTCTGGCGTGAAACCAAAGTGCGATACCTATTCTGAAACCTAAAAAAGAAGCCACGAACCCAAAAAACTATCATCCCATATCTCTGCTGTCAATAATGTACAAACTGTTTGAAAGATTCCTCCTAATGCTCTTACAACCACTCCTAGAAGAATCCCTGCCTATAGAACAAGCCGGTTTCAGGAAAAATAGAAGCTGCTGCGACCAAACCCTTCCACTAGCAGCGTACATTGAAAATGGGCTCCAACGGCAGGAAAAATCTGGATCATTCTTCCTGGATCTGTCATCGGCGTACGACAAAGTCTGGAAGAGAGGACTATTACTAAAACTGGCTAAATTAATAAAATGTAAGACAACGATAAGCCTATTAGGGAACATGATCCCTAACAGAAAATTCCATGTATCTCTCAATGGGAAAGTTAGAGGTTACAAAATACTACAAGATGGACTACCCCAAGGATCTGTACAATCACCAATTATTTTCAATACATATACTGCTGACATTGTCAACACAAGCTCAAGAATATTTATACATATATGCGGATGACGTGGCACTTGTTACCCAAGCTAGGACCTTCACAAAACTTGAGGGAACACTAAACGACCATTTAATAAAACATACAAAAGTACTTTCGGAAGGGGCACCTAAAATTAAATCCAGGCAAGTCTGTAACAAAAGTTTCCCATCTAAACAATAGAGAAGCGAACAAAGAATTAAACATACGAATCGATGGGAATAATATCGTCTCAGAAGAATGCCCCAAATACCTGGGATGCACTACCTGGGGTTGCCATAAGAATGTACTCGGGACCACAGCACTAGCGTTGGTTTATAGCGTAGCCGAATACTGTGCACCCGTGTGGGCTAGAAGCGTTCATTGTGTCATTGTGCTAAAGTTGACGTGCAGCTAAGCCACACTATGCGCGCATCATATCGAGTACCGTTAGGTCCACCCAAACATGGTTACCCACCCTTTCCAACATAGCCCCTCAGACTTTGGAGCCTATCGCACACTACAAAGAAATAAGAATCTAAATAATCTAAAAAGTCAGCCAACTTTGTCACTATAAATTGACATCCTTGAGCACCCACCACTATGCCTTAAGTCTAGATAGCGCCAATATGGCTTTCAGAATCTCAACACGAATCTGTAGAGTACCTGTGGACGAGACGCTGGGAACAGTTGGAAACCCATAATAGAGACCTGATCAAGGAACCATTTATAAAAGTCCCTGGTTGGGATAGCTCAAGGGCTCATTGGACAACGCTCAACCGAATAAGAACGGGACAACAAAGATGCAACTATCTACTCCATAAATGGGGCATGGCAGACTCTCCACTTTGCGAATGTGGAGAAATGCAGACAATAAAACATATAGCTGAGACGTGTCCCATTACAATGTATGAAGAAGGACTAACAAAACTACACGAGGGTGGACCAACGGCTGCGAAATGGTTTGATGAACTTAATATACGATTGTGATTGTTTTTGTCAGGTTTTGTGTGATCCGTTTTTGTTTTTTAGTATTGATGTTATTATGATCTATTATACCTATTTTTTTTTATATATTTTATATCTTAGTTGACTGTTAATTATCATATTTATTTATTTGTTTAATTTTACTAATTTTATCTATACTTTTCTCATGTCGAATATGTCATATGCAAATAAAAATTACATATAATAGTTTCTTCTGTTTTAGAATATGGTTTTGTCATTTTGAACCCTCGTCAATCTGGCTCAGTGCCGCTCATTCATCCTGTATTGTTATTAATATTATGTATATTCTGTAATATATCAATATATAAATATATATTATAATATTGTTTTAAACACTTCACGGAAACCTTTAAGGTGTTACCCGGCGTATTGTATAGGCAAAATAGGTACATATTAATCTTGTCGGGGTGAAACGCAGACGCGCCCACGGCGTTTGGATTGTTCGGACTCTCGTATATTTTATACATTGCGCTTCGGGATTTTATATAGATTTCCACATTATTTTGACTACTTATACAAACTCACAAAAAAAATCAGGTTTCTCCCGATAAATATTTGTAAGACATATTTTCTGTCAAAAACCTTGTAGATAGGTAATACAAGATTCTTCATAAATCATAATATATTTGTTTAAAATAAATTTCTACACCCAATGCAACCATCAAAATATTTAAACTAATTTTAAACTTTTATTGCCACGAACCCGTTGTTACAGCTAGTATACATTTACACTATAATATACACACAAATACACAATACATAGGTACATACATGTGTATAGTCAATATGCTGTCCCGAAACACATTATCGGGACACCGGGACGTCATACTCAAAACCGGTACTGTCCCGGCCAAACCGGGACGTATGGCAACCCTACATTGACGGCGTGGTGGAGGGAGAGGATCCATACAGTGCTGTAGTGTTATGCTGATCCGTAGAGGAATATAATATATACACAATATCTTATTACTAAGATAATGTAGCCCTGTATGTACTGTGTAGACCATTCCGGGTATGTGGGTGTTTGTAATTTCGAACTTTACATAGACACATAGTTATAATATATTAAACTATACCAGCGGTTCTCAACCTTTTTTCATTCACGCACCCCTTGACCACTCACTACTACTTTACGGACCCCCAAATGCCAATTTGTCATATATTTTTACATAAGATAGATATGAATTTTTTTTCCGGGGACCCCCGGTTGAGAATCGCTGAACTATACAAACCATTTTCGTTTTAATGTGTAAATAGAATTATAGAAATGAAGCACAGTGACATAATATGTGCTTGACCGTAATGAGTGTTCCGTGAGCAAGGCATGGGGGATCTTCCTTGGCCGCATGTGTGTGTGGACTGTGGACTATACCGAGGAGACCAAATATAATAATATAGCCTCATCCTTTCTAGTTATCGTTTGGTTTGGGCCATATAGTTATAATATAATATACGTCATAGTATTATTACTATGTATTGCAATATTACTTAAATTATATTAAATTAAAACATCCAAGTAAAATGTTATATACATATAGGTATACACTATACACATATATAACAGTTTACTTAAATATAAGATCACCTAAAACTATAAATCGAGTCACAGAATAATACAAACCGTAATACCATAAAATATTCTTGTTAAAATACTATAGGTATAATATTATATCAATAGTAATAACTAATAATGGTCTTAAGAAAAATTAACGCGCTCGAAATTCTATTGCGGCGGGTCGATGAGACGATGAACGTACTAGCGGGCTAATAATGTAGTAATGCACGTCGTCGTCTGTGAGATTTTCGAATTGATGGGTCTCTGTGTTGGAAGATTTGTATTTAGCTCATTAGCAATTCTCAATTCATTCCAACAATACATTTATTATATCTGCGCTCAAACAAATCATGGCTGAACACTATAACATCGATGCGATCAATGTCGTACTAGTAGAAATATTAGAAGACATTGTAGTGGGCATAATGGATGGAACCTTTGCAAACGAAAACGATGAAAATCTAGTTCGTTTGGTGACACCAGACACCCCTTCTTTATATTAATAATATTTTAAAACTTACATTGTAAAATTATATTAGGAGCCTTGTATTAAATTTTCAACAAATAAAATTTTATTAACATTCATAGAAAAAAAACTAAAAATATTGGAAACTGAATATGTTCATAAAAAAAACTAAGCCTCAAAATATTACAAAAATAAACTTACATTACAAAACAGCTATCTTCATCCGTCTTCTACTCAATCCGAACTGAAACTCGAAAATGTCGCATTCGAACGGAACAAAATATGAGAATACATTTTATGTACTAAACTGCAATAGTTTAACGACTGTGTGCGTCTATTGTTGGCTTATTTCATTTTTTTATTCAATTTTATTGTTAATTGTCTCGGACGAATGGTGACAATTGGAGAATGCCATAGCTGATGTTATAATATGATAAATACATGGACCTAATACAGAATTAATATACATATAACATATATTGATATACGGTAGCAACGTAATCAAGGTGTATTTATCATAAATATAAATATATAAATATTTATTATAAATACACCTTGAACGTAATAATAAAATCTACATCGTAAACACAGGCCAAAGTGAATATACGAATCGCTAGGCAACCATAGAATCTATACTCATGATTCAAGGTAAAAAAGATAACTCAAATACGCCGTAGACGTGCATAGTATATTTTCATGAAGGTTTTAATTTCCAAGTCTAGTAACTAGAAAATTTTAATAAGAGAAACAAAGTTGTGTACCTTCTTTATAAAGTATATGAGTAAAATAATAGAGGAGATAGAAGAAATCATATTAATATCTAGTACTCAATCTAACACACATCGTAGAAAACAGGTCCATTTCAATAAATAAATATGACCAAATGAGATATTATGATGAGTGACGACTACTTTTCAGCCTAGATACCTAAAGAATAACAACTAGTGTTTTAATATTAGTTATCCAATATACTGAAGCTTAATCTAGCTATGCTCATAATCTCTGACCAAAAATAATAAATTTGATCTTTAAACAATATATTAAAATTAATGACATAAAATACATTTAATACTCTTAAAAATAAGTATTCACTATTTAGTATTTACAGACAAAAAATAAAAAAAATAGTAAAATATTTAAATGGCTATTCTATATTTTTTTCGGTAAATGCTCCTAAGTTACCAAATAATTCAGCAGGCACATCTTTTTTGGTAGGCATATCTTCGTCATCGTTTTCTTCATTTTCTTTGTCACCATCTTCTTCATCTTCATCATCACTGAATTCAATTTCATCTGGATTTGATACTTTTTCATTTGGTAAACGATCTTGCTCACTACCCAAAACAAATTTGATAGGTTCCAATGGTTTTTCTTTATTTTCTAATGCTTTTTCTTCTAACAACTTCATTCCACTCTTTTCTGGTTCAACCGAAATGACAGACATCATTTGTGCTGACATCATGTTCACTTGGATATTATACATTGCTTGAACACTTCGTTTAATTCTTAGCATTTCTCGGAGAGTATCTTCATTACCGTGAGCTACTTCAAATGAGGTCCATGTTTGCCAAAATTCTTCAGTTACTCTAGGGTCACAAATTTGACTACAATGCGAGTATATTGCTCGAGCCCGATCAATTTCACCTAATTTTGTTTCAAGTTCAGCAAATCTTAGATACATTGTACGGGCATTATTATTCGTTAAAACTTCTAAGGCTTTCATATAAATTTCTCTAGTCTTTGGTATACCAGATATTTCTGCTGCTTTTTTAATGTAAATGTTGAACATTTCAAACTTCTCTTCAGGTAGTACAGCTTCAGTGGCTCTTTCGTATACGGCCATTGCTCGTCTGCCTAAACCATGTTTTTCTTCAAGCTTTGCATACAATAAATAAATACACTTGGCAAATTGTGGCGGGCAACCTTCTAGACACTCCTCAAAAAGATCACGTGCACGTTCAAGTTTTGTACCACCGTAACGGTCTAAAAATTTTGTCAGATATGTATTCCATACATCAAAAACATTTGGCCACTTAAATAATGCTACACCTTTTTCATAAGCTTTAAACATTTCTTCAAAATAGTTACTTTCTTCTAAAAATAATCCATAATTAATAATAGTTTGTGGAGTTGCAATTCTTAAATCTATAACTCGATCATAACAAGCCATTGTTGATTTGACCGTTCCAAAACTCTCTTCCATATCCAAATACAAAGACCATAATTTTAATGATTTATGTAATCGTATTTGAACGGTTTCTGTATCGTCGTGATAGGCTACTTTCCGAGAAGGTATGGAAGTTGCTTGTCGCATTAGTCTCATTGCTTCATTAAAGTTATCATGTCTCAATTCCATTTCTACCCATTCACACCAAACACTAGCTAAATGCTCAACTTTAATATATGACACTAAAACAGCTTTTTTAAATACTAAACGTGCTTCTTCGACTTGTTTCGCTTTTTCATAAAATTTAGCAAACTCCACCCAAAGTGTATGTAATCTACCAACAGCTTTCTGAGGATCAACTGTCTCTACAGCTTCAGTAAAAGTATTTATTACCTGAACGTCATTTCCTTCATAGAGCTGTACACGTTTTAACCATTCTTTAACATTGTGAGGGTTCTGTCTCAAAAGTACTGAGTTTAAAAGTAGTAATCGTCTTTCAATCAGATTTTCCAATCTTGCCATGCGTAAATCAATTTCACAATCATCTTTCTCAGTACTATTTTGATTAGCATGAACAACTTCCATTCGTTTTTGTAAGCTTAACTCTTCAAATTGTGCATAAGCATCATACACTTGTGTAAAATCACGAACTGTTGTAACAGTTTGAATAGCCTCTTCGTATATATCTCTTGCTCTTTCAAATAATCCACTACGTATGTAATAATCAGCTAATGAGTTCCATAAATGACCAAGCTGGTCAGTGTAACGTCTTAAACCACTACGTATGATTGCATCAACATTTAATGATTTAATATCTAAAGGGTTTTTCGATATTAAATTGCAGAGTTCATTCCAGAGTTGATGCTTAGATTTACCATGTTTGGATACAAAACTGTCATTGTTTACAATTTCAGACAAACGAATAGCAGCTTCATCGAGTCGCCCAGATGTGGTCAAGTATTCAATATAATCTTCTGAATCTTCAGGAAATAATTTTAAATATCTCCTATATATTTTAACAGCAACTTCTGGATCATGGCTTTCTTTTATGAATTTCAAATACAATGGCCATATTCGTGAATGTTGTGTGATCGGTAAAGCTCTAAGAGCCCTATCAAACAAACGACGAGCCACGGTGAGCTTAGGTTGTTTCAACATGAATGTGCAGAACTCAATCCATATGCGAGGCATCTTGTTCATGTACACCAACGCTCGCTCGTAAACATTATTCACTTCTTCGTAGTCGGGATTGTCTGTTGTTTTTAAATACTTACGACGTATTTTCAAGTAACAGTGCCACAGTTTGTAGCTGCCTGGCAGTTGTTTTAAGGCACGTTCATACAGTACACATACTTTTTTGTACGGCCCCAGTTTGTAATTGTCTATGTATCGCATCCAACACTTGACCGAATTTGGATTTCTCAGTATGTCTTGTTCGAATTCTACATCTCTCTTATTCAACCGGTATGTCTGGAATATCACAGCATCCGACATGTCATTGCCCACATCTCCTCGTACCACGTCGAGTTCCATTCTCATCGGATCTGTAAACAAGCGTTAACATGAATATACATCGCAATAGCCATATAATTCGACACAAGAATCCACAGCGCGTTTACTTACCCAAACGATTGACAGTTTTCAGACGCGTATTAACTTGGCCAAAGTAAAACAAGTGCAACGTTAAATCGTAAAATCAAAATTTTATAAAAATATGCAAGCGCCATGCACAGTACGGATTGAATGATTGTCAATTGATAACGTTCTGCTGCGTTGAGTAGTTTTGTTCGCATTGTTTGTGTATCTGAAGTGAGGAACGTTTTGAAAACGGCAATGCCGAGTGCCCATAACAGTTCTTATCACTTTATCAGTAGAATTAAAAGACACATTATTATTAAAGATAAATCATCGTTTTATTTTCAGACTTCATCTTTTGCCTACCGATCGTCTTTATTATTTATTGTAAGTAATTATATTATTACCGAAGAACTTGTCGACTGGGTTCTAGACATCCCACAATGACTTTACATACAATGTTAAGGTTCACAACAAATAAATTGTCTGGATGTAAGTGTGAAGATTTTTATTTTTTTAATATAAATATTTAATAATTGTAATGTTCACGCATTCGATATCTGTATTTTAGGTGCTACTCTGTTACCACAAGTCAACAATGTTCGAGGCATCAAGAATTTTAAGCCTCCAATTCTATATGAACGTAAAAAATTAAAGATATTTCTAAACAATCACAGAATTGTTGTAACATATAGTGTGTAAACTGTATACCGACACTTGTTTCAGATATTCAGATGCCAGAAAGACCTAAGCTCCATTACATCGACAGGGTACCAAATTATAGTAATTCTCAAATAAGGCCTCCAAAAATGCACAAAATGTTGGGTTTGATGAGGGGTCCTGAAACAGTTCACAACAAACTTATACATAAACAGTATGGTATACAGGTAAGTTTATGAAATTTAATTTATATCTTGACAGTTATCATTATGATTTGAACACAACTTCATCGAGTGCATTAGATATTTATGCTGTTGCAATAATATTCTGCTTACATTTGATAATTTGATTATTTTTATAGGCAACTGGTGGAGGCCGAATGAGGTTTATACACTTTGAAGTTATTAGAATGGGCTTACTGAGAAAATTAGACTGGTCCAGAATGTTTGCTATTTGGAGAATTGATTCACCATGGCAAGCTGTCACCAAAAAGGTTTATTATGCGTATGAAATTTAAAATACAGACAAATAATGAATATGTGTCTGCAATTTTATAGGGCCAAGGGCAAAGAATGGGTGGTGGAAAAGGTAACATAGATCATTATGTAACTCCGATTAGATCAGGCAGAATTATTATTGAAATTGCTGGTCATTGTGAATATGTAGAGGTATGTTTGTGTATTTAACAATTTAATTAACCAATTACGTCAAATGTTCGGAGTGATTGTGTGTTGTAGACCTACAATCACTTTTAATATAAATTGAATCGGTGATTTCAAAAACGACAGAAGTAACTGTTTTTACAGAAATAACTTTTTTGTCAAATTTGATAATTATATACTTAAGCTATATATTCTGTACAACAATTTGTTAGACTCATATTTAATAAAAAATATTGTTTTTAAGAAACTCGAATTACTGCCAAAACATCACAAGTCAATGACTTATAATAACTTGTTAAGTTTTTAGTGGTTTGTGTAAAATTTTAACTTTATGACTTCTGTAGTTCTGTCGTTTTAGAAAATATAACCAATCCGATTATATTGATGAAACCTTCATTGTCTCTAATATCATTACACTATTTCTTTTATTATCCAAATCTTTTATCAACAAACATTATATATTATAGGTAAAAGATATTTTAAGTAAAATATCTGCTAAACTTCCATTTGAAGCAAAAGCTGTTAGCCAAGAATCTATGGAATGGGATTTAGCCAAAGAAAAATGGCAGAATGAAAATAATCAGAATAAATATACAATGGAATATTTAATTAAAAATAATATGGATGATTTACAGCGAAAAGTTAAAAAAATTGATCATTTATATTTTGGAAAATATGTATAAGATACAATGTGTTAATAAGTCTAGAATCTAGACTTTAGATAGTTGAAACCTAAATGTATAATCTTGATTTGTATAAAATAAAATAATTTGTATTCAAATTGAATAGTTATATACTTTTGAAGAATTCTTTGTATTTCATACATCTACAATTTTATAAGTATAACTTATGGTGACCATAATATGAAGTATATATACTAGCCTATGTAAAACACATGATGTTTCATTAAAAATCATTTAATGTGCAATAAAAATTACAAAATAACAATATACACAAAAAATTATTAACTTGTCAATGAAGTTTATCACTAAAATAGAATATTAATTTTAAGAATAATAGTAGTAGCCAATAGGATTTAACTGATTAATTATGATGAATTAGTTGAGTGAATTGTGTGTGTATGTATTATCAGGAGTGGACTGGGACCCATTCAGCCTACTATTATGAAAAAATAATCGGCACTATACTATTACAATATTAACTTTTGACTTTTGGTTACTAATAAAATTAATTATATATACACTCGATAGTATAAAAGACAACTTTTTCGTGTGACGTTTTAATTTTTTTTTATATTACGAATACAATATGTTATTACGTTAATACCTAGTATAGACCTGCAAGGGCCGTAAATTTTCGGCCCGGTCCGGTCCATCAATTTTATCCTAAGGCCCGGCCCGGCCCGGTCCAAAAAATATTGTGTAAAAAAGCCCTAGTCCGGTCCATCAATTTTATCCTCAGTCCCGGCCCGGCTCGGTCCAAAAATTATTGTGAATAAAAAGCCCTGGCCCGGTCCAAAAATAATGCTAAGCTCGTAAAAAGCCCGGTCCGGTCCATCAATTTTATCCTCAGGCCCGGCCCGGCCCGGTCCAAAAATTATTGTGAAAAAAAAACCCGACCCGGCCCGAGATTTTTTTAAGGCTGGTTTTGTTAAAAAAAGCCCAGTATATAGGAATCCCCGGCTTCCCCCCCCCCACCTTAGTTCCACCCCTGAATATATTATATTATTATTATTCACTCGTATTTCAATTCACCACTCCTCATGCCTCAAGACCGGACTTTGAGTTGTTTTTAATATATTACACAGGTATAATAATATATCGTACGTTGATTGATAACTTCATGAAAGTTATTGTATAGGTATCAGAAATTTTAACAAAAACACACCTTTAAATGCTTCAATAAATGCCTAGTTTCACACTTTCACTCAGAATCTTAATAATTATAGTACCTATAACACAGCAGTATACCAGTACTTAAAATACTTATACGAATCTATTCATAATCTTACCGTTAATTAGAATGATGTCTATACCTACTGGCTACTCCGTGCCCCGAGAGGGTGGGCCGTGCTCACCCCAAATGACAAAGACAGAATAATATTATTTATCACTGTGGTAATTAATTTTGTGTTTATTTTTGTCAGCGTCGTCGCTGTGCTTCGATGATAACGTTCATATATTTTATTATTGATAATACAGGCAAAAGCCGTTCGCGCAGGTATGCGCTCTAATAATAGAATGGTGATTATTTATTTTATGCCATGTATGATTTTATTTTTTGTTTTTCATTCCTGTGGGCAAAGAATAAACCCACTGAAATTTTACGCCCGGGGATCAATCCCCGGCTTCCCCCCCCCACCTTAGTTCCACCCCTGAATATATTATATTATTATTATTCACTCGTATTTCAATTCACCACTCCTCATGCCTCAAGACCGGACTTTGAGTTGTTTGTGGTGGAGAAGGAACGTTCGATTTCGATTATATCATATTACGTAACATATTAATAAAAATAATTAGATTTTGAGGGACACAAGAACTACCATGTAAATTTAAAAACAAACTTACATGTAAACATCAGCACTTCCAGGGTACATATAGCTGTGCCAGTGCGCCATATCTACTATCTAGATTCTGGAGTACAGTGTTGTCCATACCCAGTATAAGCCATAAGGTCTATTGATAAATTATATTATATTTTTAATAGAAATCTTTGTAGTCTGATGTGATCCAATTTTCTATTTCAGATGTTTGTTACGTGCCAAATTGAACCATACAAACTAACCTACAGGTTTATATACATTTTTAAAATGCATCATTCCACTTGTACCCCTAAACACTGTGTTGGGGAAATAAGATTGTTTTATTAATTAAATTACAATATGAATTACTGCAAAATTGTTTAACAATTCGGTAACTGCAGTGAAATATGATTCGAGAAATTACTCAAAATAATTATTTACAAATGATTTTCAACACTCCCTGGGACAAATAGCCAAATTTTAAAATTAACTAATTTTCAGATTTTAACAACAGGAATCCATTTACACAATTGTGATATACGATACGTCGATATTGGCAATTACATGAGCGTGTTTTATATTGTAGACGTCCACTGCAGAGTAAAGACAAAATAAAGTATTAAACTATTATGTAGTTAAGATTAAACATAAAATATGTATCAAACCAACGGTTAAACATCCCGTTACGTGTTCAGACTTTCAGATAAACTACAAAGGTATTCTAATAATAGAGTACGAATGCTGTTAAAAACAGTGGCAGTAGGTATATATACAAAAAACAACTTAAATACAGAAAAAATTCAATACATTTATAGATAAAACCTTATAAGTTCATTTTCTCTTATATACAAACTATATATAAAACCATAATGAATACTTAGAGATATTGGAAAACACTAAATATTTAAATTATAAGTTACGAATATGTATAAGTAATTTCCATTAGTACAATTAAATATTAAATTTAGAAAACTATCATGAATTTGACATTTATTTAATATAATTTTTTGGGGCATTAACAAATCTAATCTGAAATATTTATAGTATTAAGTACAAACCAGCTTAATTGATATTCGAAAATAATATTATAAAGTTAAACATTATTTTGAATTCAAATTCATTTATTTTGGAACCAGTGGTAAAAAAATAAAAATAAATTCAAATCACAATATTATTATAGTAAAATATCACAATAATATTCCTTAGAAAACCTGAAAAAAGCTTTTGTTTGATTTCTAGAGATTAGAAGTAAAAAAAAATGAAATGTCTAAATAAGATTAACACTAAGCTTGCATTATGTATGAGAATTAAAAATGTTATGTTATTTAATAGAAAGGATATAACATGTTAAAACTATTAGAAAAAGCAGTTGTAATGAAAGTGGAATAACTCGTCAAGAACGTGTGAAAATGTAAATGAACTCTAGTTCTAAGAAAGTCAAGCCTTATAAAAAAAATCAAAATAGTAAGCAAAATTGATACATAATATAAACTTACAGAAAATATATAATGTGTTGTATATCAAATTAAGGTGCTAAATAGTGCTAACTGTAAAAATTGAACACGATTTATAATTTTAAAGGGTCTTCGTGCAATTAATAATTTGATTGAACTAAAAAAATACTCATATTCTAATGACGATAACCAACGTTGTTTCATTTCTGTACGCCAATGATATTAAAATAATAGTTGTTTAAATTTTACAAAAAAATGTTTACGATTATTACAGCTAGTAATGTTAATGATAATGTTATTGTTTTGATTAAAGTTCTTATAGTTATTACTATGTAAGAATAAACATAAATTTCCTCGACGGTGTGTGTGTGTGTGTGTGTGTGTGTGTGTGTGTGTGTGTGTGTGTGTTATACATTAATAGAATAAAACAACTTTTAGCCTTGACGTGGAAATGTGTGTTATGATGAAAAAATTTTTGAAGGGGAACGTTGGAGCCCGCAGGCAAATACTTTTTATGGAGTGAGAAAAAAAATTTAAGTAAATTAATAAGGTTGTTAATTATTAACAATCTATATAAAAAAATCATTAATATTTAAATAAAAAAAAAATTTTGAAGGGGAACGTTGGAGCCCGCAGGCAAACACTTTTTAAGGAGTGAGAAAAAAAAATATGGTACCAGGTTGTTAATGTTTAACAAATCTAAATAAAAAAATCATTAATATTTAAATTGATAAATAAAAATTTTGAAGGGGAACATTGGAGCCCGCAGGCAAATACTTTTTTAGGAGTAAGAAAAAAAAATCATTATTGCACCAGGTTGTTAATTTTTACCAAATCTATATAGGAAAAATCTATATATTTCTATTGATAAAAAATTTTTGACGGAGAACGTTGGAGCCCGCAGCCAAATACTTTTTAAGGCGCGAGAAAAAAAAATATGGTACCAAGTTGTTCATTTTTAACACATCTCTATATTAAAATAATAATATTTAAATTGATAAGAAAAATTTTGAAGGGGAACATTGGAGACCACAGGCAAATACTTTTTAAGGAGTGAGAAAAAAAAATAATATGGCACCAGGTTGTCAACTTTTAAAAATCTATATATTTAAATTGAAAAAAAATTTTTGAAGGGGAATGTTGGAGCCCGCAGGCAAATACTTTTGAAGGTGTGACACAAAAAAAATTAAGTAAAAAATGTAGGTATAAGGTTGTTAATTTTTAACAATCCATATATAAGAAAATCATTTATACTTAAATTGATGATAAAATTTTTGAAGGGGAACGTTGAAGCCCGCAGGCATATACATTTTAAGGAGTGAGAAAAAAAAATTAAGAAAATAATAAGGTTGTTAATTTTTAACAATCTATATAAGAAAATCAATAATATTTAAATTGATGAAAAAATTTTTGAAGGGGAACGTTGGAGCCCGCAGGCAAATACTTTTTATGGAGTGAGAAAAAAAATTTAAGTAAATTAATAAGGTTGTTAATTTTTAACAAAATAAGAAAATCATTAATATTTAAATAGAAAAAAAAATTTTGAAGGGGAACATTGGAGCCCGCAGGCAAATACTTTTTTAGGAGTAAGAAAATTTAATTTAGAAAAAATTAATATAGCACCAGGTTGTTAATGTTATCTATAGAAAAAAATCATTAATATTCAAATTAAAAAAAAAGCACCAGGTTGTTAATGTTTAACAAATCTATAGAAAAAAATCATTAATATTCAAATTAATAAATACAATTTTTGAAGGGGAACGTTGGAGCCCGAAGGCAAATAATTTTTAAGGCATGAGAAAAAAAATTATAAAAAAATTTATAAAGCACCTGCAGGTTGTCGATAGTTAAAAAATAGCGTAGAAATATCTACAGAATTTATATTCATAAAAAAAATTTTGAAGGGGGACGTTGGAGCCCGCAGGAAAATACTTTTTAAGGAGTGAGAAAAAAAAAATAATATGGCACCCGGTTAACTTTTAAAAAATCTATATATGTCAATTGATAAAAAAATTTTGAAGGGGAACGTTGGAGCCCGCAGGCATATACATTTTAAGGAGTGAGAAAAAAAAATAAGAAAATAATAAGGTTGTTAATTTTTAACAATCCATATATAAGAAAATCAATAATATTTAAATTGATGAAAAAATTTTTGAAGGGGAGCGTTGGAGCCCGCAGGCAAATACTTTTTGAGGAGTGAGAAAAAAAAATATGGTACCAGGTTGTTAACTTTTAAAAAATCTATATATGTCAATTGATAAAAAAATTTTTGAAGGGGAACGCTGGAGCCCGCAGGCAAATAATTTTTAAGGAGTGAGAAAAAAAATTAATATGGCACCAGGTTGTTAATTTTTAAAAAATCTATATATGTCAATTGATAAAAAAATTTTTGAAGGGGAACGCTGGAGCCCGCAGGCAAATAATTTTTAAGGAGTGAGAAAAAAAAATAATATGGCACCCGGTTAACTTTTAAAAAATCTATATATGTCAATTGATAAAAAAATTTTGAAGGGGAACGTTGGAGCCCGCAGGCAAATACTTTTTGAGGAGTGAGAAAAAAAAATATGGTACCAGGTTGTTAACTTTTAAAAAATCTATATATCTAAATTGATAAAAAAATTTTGAAGGGGAACGTTGGAGCCCGCAGGCAAATACTTTTTGAGGAGTGAGAAAAAAAAATATGGTACCAGGTTGTTAATTTTTAACACATCTCTATATTAAAATAATAATATTTAAATTGATAAGAAAAATGTTTGATAATATTTTGTATTAAATAAATAATTAATTAGGATTGGCGGTATTTAAAGTTTTTAATTATACTGGTACAACACTACCCGGTCGCCTTTAACACCGTGGTTAAAAATTATGATAATTAGTTAGTTTCTAATATTTTACCTACCCTTGCTTAACCTAACGCATCCTAACGAACAATATTTAAATATTTTCTTTCATTGTTATGTTTACAATATCGAATACCTTGATAGTTAGTAGGATAAGATCATTGCAAAGCTCACGACCAGTGATGATAGTCGTCTATCATCACCATAGCCTTAACTAACCATAGGTTTACCTAACTAACCTCCTTATGACTTATTAGGACACTTTGAATAAAAAGATCCTTAGTTGGTTGCCGAACTTAAGTGCTTTTTTTATCAAGTTGAGCCGTTGGTTGTTGACATCTTAAAACTTAGATCATATACTATGGATGAAGTCTTCATCTTTTAGGGCCGGATTGGTATGTATTTGGCCCATCGAGATTTTTACTTCTAAAGCGCCGCATACACTTCAAACAATTTGCGCAAAAAATTTCGATCCTGACCGAAATACCGATCAAACACAATTGTGCAAACCTCAAACCGGGCCATACACTCTCAAAATGTGTGCACAAACACTGTCGGTTGCGCAAATTTGTTTGAAGTGTATGGGGGCCTTAAGCGGCCGATTTACATCTTTACTGGACCAAAATAACGTCTAAAATCGTTACGAGCTTATACTTGGCTAGTCGTATTTTAAACATGCGATTTGTACATGTATTTCATCTACACTCATACAACCAGCCCTAACTTTAAGCGGGCCACCGAGATTTTCTCGGTAGCTCACCTAACCAATCCGGCCATGGATGAAGACAAGCCCAGCTCAACGTTGAAAACAATTTTAAGCACATATAACTATATAAGTGACGAGTCTCTGACATGTTAATTCACATAGAGAAATATATATGTGACATTTCTCTTGTTACATGTATCATAGTCAGAAACTATAGTGTCACTAATATTAATATAGTAATATGTGCTTAAAATTATAGTGTTATGGGCCCATTCATAGTATATGATCTAAGGTACATTAACTGTGATAACAACTTGAAAGTATGATTGGATATAAATTGCAAAAGTAATAAATATTAATGATTTATCAGCATGTATCTTTCACACTTGTAAGAAACACTTGGAGACATCACATGCAGGTGAAACGTATTCTTTAAAGAACATTTTTTTAATGACTTAATCTTTAGCTTCTCATGTTTTGTAAAAATAGGAAAATTTTGATATTTGGAATATTTTTTAAACGTATTCAAATAATGGGAATGAGATAAAAGGTTTGTGATCGTCACCTCGCTACCGTGGGGAGGCCCAAGCTATAACCAGATGTCCATCATTAGCCTGCCGACGATATTGTTCGATACAATTTTGATGGTGGAAGGTGAATACAATGTAATATGCAAATATCTAAAAAATAACTTTTTGTATGTCCGATCCAATTATGTAAGTTATATGCGTTTGCGTATTCAATATATAAGTATAACTAAAAAATAAATAATAACATTTATTATAGTACTTAATTAATTTAATTTTGAAAAAGAACTAACAGTACATAATATTATGATAATGTATTATATTATGTATGTTTGAACTAATAAAAACCATTCCAAAAAACAACTTCTAAAATTTCGGCGGCACTATTAATCAGCCCAAACTTTAATATTAGGTGAGATTCATATGTAGGAGTCCAATATTATTTTGGTGGAAACTAGTAACTCCCCCACAACTATTAAGCATTTAAAGTAGGTGCATATTAAGTCCAAATCGTCAAAATTATGATTTTTGAAAAGTATAATTTAATTGTATTATTTGACTTAGATATTATTATTATTCATATAATCATTTTATTTCGGACTTCTTGGAGGAGGATTTGTAAGTTAGTCCTTTTGGTCGTCCGCAGTGTCCACAACAGACTCTCGTTTGTAATAATATTTCTCATTTAAATCTAACCTATAGGAAATCATTTAACTCTTAGTTCAAGAGTTTATAACTAATACAATCATATTCATATAATATATTTTTTGTTTTTACTAAGTTTAAGGTTTCGGCAACTGAGGTCATTAGCCTGGGGTACTGTAGATTTTAACACGAGTGTGTATGCTTGGCAAGGATTTGTTGCTAAAATTCTCGGGTGGTCACCCATCCGGAAGCTACCAACACTGACCGATGCATACACTAAGAGTGTTTCCTCGTTTCGAGCGTGGCCTCGCACCACTATATTATTTTTATAAACCACAGTCCCTCGACGTCTCGACCTAGTAAGGCGATAATTACACTCAGAGCGTTTCCTAGTTTCGAGCGGCTCTGCACCACTATATTTTTTTTTATAGACTCTTTTCGATAAATGTTAGATACTCGATCAAGTCTTCCGATTTAGGTACTAAATATTAATATTTTGCAGACGACATAAATTGAAAGAGAGTCTGTATGAACTCTGCAGAAACAAAATATTGTCATTATTAAAATTGATCATCAACTGTAATAAGTCAATAATAATAATAATTATCCTTACCCATCGGACTAATAATAGTATAGGTTATCAACAATTTTAATGACTGAAAAGAGACTTGTTTCATGAGAAAGTACATTACCTCCCCAGATAGTGCTTCCCACAAATAAATGATTTGGATTAGTGTACCTACCTAATACTACAAATAGTTGCTTCCAATCATGTAACACTATTTTTATAGTGTTTAACCATATTGTTATTCTCTTGTCTTGAACATATTACTGGGTATTTGATTTAATTTTAATAATCCTTATGTATATAATGTTATCAATCTTTAAACTTAAACAATATTTGTTGTGTTTATTTCATTACTATCTAAAATCCTGCCATTTTTATTATGCATGTAAATATTTTAACCCACATTTGAAATGATTTATATTTTCCGTTAAAATGCATTATTATTTTACCGGTAGAGTAATATTATTTTATACTTGATTAACAAAATGCATGGACAAATTATTAAGCTATCAATACCAAGTACCGTATAAATGCTATACTTAGAGCAGAAATCGATTTTTTTAGGATATTAGTGTCAACTGTCAGCAAAATAGTATTTATATGAACTGTTTAATTTTGACAAATTATTATTTAATAAAAGAACATGACAATATAATACCTGTTGTTTATTTATAGTTTCTACTTTCTACTATTTATAAGATAAGTATATTACATTTATTAAAAGTGTAAAAGTTTCATTAATTATTTTGAATAAAGTTGATCTAGGGTCACTCAATCAAGAAAAGTATTGTTAAAGTTTCTATATATGGAGTGATTAATTTGACACAAGACAATCATTATTTCATAATTTTTATTTTTATATATTGAATGCAAAATATTTTGTGGAGTATTTGGATCCAGGTACTTATAGGTATAAATTAAATTTCCAACAAGTAGTTTTTTGTAGTTATTGTAGTAATTTATATGAGCGAAGTAGGTGAACAACATTTTTGCAGGGTGAACTACACTCGCCTCCTCAAAACTAGAATCTAGTAGTTAAATTAAACTCCAAATATGTACCTACCTTTATAATATGTGAAATAACGGTAGCTTTTTATGATAATTTGTTATGAAGATAATATTGTAAGTAGGTAAAGGTCAAATTTGGCACTTAAACGGTACTTGATACATTTTCCTAATATCTTAACAAATATTATGAAGCTAAAAATATAGAAATACCTATATGTACAGTGAGACATGGGCCACACCAAGATACGGTCCATAGTGCATGGTTTTATATCATTTATAATAATAATAGTTAAAGTAATAAGTTTTATCTTAAACTATTATTTTATAAATTCCACTTCAATGGTTTGTTTCAATTATTTAGTATTTGTACGTATTTCTTTGTGAGACCAATAACATTGTTACCTATATGCGTCTCACTGTACCCCGATTTACCATATACTGATAAATCATTACTTTTTCCAGGGCTGTGAATCAAATGCATTTGCATGTTTTTTTTTTGTCACACCGTAGCTTCCCAACGTTATTATTATTGAATTTTATTTTATTTTTTTATTATTTGAAAAACACAATACAAACAAGGTATTAAAGAAAATAATAAAAATTACCTACACCTTTAAGCTCTAAGCTTGTAGTGGTGTAGAGATTAACAGTACAACATATATTATGTGATTTCATTAAATACTTAAATAAAACATTTACTAACAAAATGTATTATACATTATAACTTTTTAGAGGCCTCTGTAGTGGCTAAGGAGCCTTCCTATGTAAATAATATTTTTTTTTTGTAAGCCATTATTTTTATTAATTATTATTTTCCACAGTTTTTTTTAATAAAGTGGATTTAATATAGCATATTTTTAAATTTTTAGTGCTTTTTTAATAAATGCATGCATATATTTAATGCATTTAATTCACAGCCCTGCTTATCACTTTTATTTCCAATCATACCTATCACAGTTAATGTTAAATGTCAACAATTAACAGCTTCTTCAACTTGATAACACTTAGGGGGATGACATATTTTTAGCACACCGCATTTATTTCTCTCTCTAACCCTCGCACAATGATAAGCGCAACTAGCCATTGTCCACGCCTTGCCTGCAGGACGCTAGAACCGCTAATACATTTGGGTCAAGTATGAAAAACAAATAGTGCGCCGACATCCCAACCGGCAACCGATCTTTTTATTCTATCCCATAAGTCGAGGTCGTAAACCTATATCAACTGATACCGGTATAGTTTCAGCCCAATAGTCGAGTGGCCTTTGCAATTCAAGATCCTTTCCTACGTATTCGGCATTGTAACCTAACTATTCTACCTTCACACTTCTTCTTCCCCCTTCTCTCACAACCTATATACAGTTTCAGCCTCCCTCCCTCATACCTCCTGAACCCCTAAATCGTGACCGACCCACCTCATCCTATTCTCTCTTGTCCTCACTACAATATATACCACTCCTATTTTCTTCTTCCTCCTTCTCTCACACTTCCTATTCACTCAGTCTCTAGTTACCTACAAGTCATCGTACTTGATTATCGGTGAAAATATTTAAATATCATTGAGCGAATTACCTACCTACTCAAAAAAATCACATAAAAATAAATCATAATTGACTAATTTTCTAATTTTTATCACGACTTTATTGATAACCGCAATAGTGTTATACCAGTAGTTACAATATTAATAATTGAAAAGTTGCGAGCAATACATCCCCTGATAAATTAACAATAATAAAAAGAAACCTACTGAAAAATAATAAAGTACATACCCCGCGTGACCGACTCAAAATCTGCTATAAAACTTAGTCTTCGAAACACTGCAATGTTCACACAGTCTGCTTAAGATCTACTATTTCCAGTTGGCAACATTTTCGCTGACGAATATCATTTCTGAAATAATACGCACCCTGCAGTAAAATGTTCAACAATATTATGACCTATATGCGTTACAGATATTATATTATATACATAATTTTTATTCAAACAATTAACATTGTTACATTATATTACCTTTAAGCAGAGCTTGTGTTAGTACCTACTATAGAGTGTTACATGTTACAAACTCAAAATTACATATTATATATCAGTACCTAGCTATAGTAGCATATTAATAATTATTGAAATTGGATCATCATATAAAAATAAATTAGAATATGCATATGAATTTCTTAAAGTATATTTAGTATACATTGGATAGTAGGTTAAGTTTTTTGAAATCTGTACGTTCGTATTACCATAAAATTTAAATTTATATATTATAAGTAGGTATAGATATAAGGGATAGATTATATGTTACCGTAAGATAGAAACTCGAGTAGACCCGGAATTCGGGCTTACCACCGGTACAGTATACGGGTCTTTAAAATCGGGATAGTTTACAATCACACGACTTGTCATTTATAACTTGTATATAACCAAAACGTATGTCTATTTCAATTACCTATTAATTATAATTATCCTACGACCGGCGACTGGGAAAACGACGACGGCGTTTGTTTTATAATAATTTGTATAGTAAGATGGTCCTATTAAGAGATATATACATACGTTGATCAAAAACTATTTACAATGATTGTTAATAGTTAAGAGCTATTCAAATATCCTTTATTTGTATTTATTTGTTCACCCAGTCAATAGATTGTCCGTAGAAATAAATATTTAGCTTAAGTCTAAGTAGTAAATTTAAGCCCCAAAATAATATGAAAACAAACTTACGCATAAACCTCGACTCTTCTGGTGAAACCTAGCAGTGCAGACGTGCAGTATATTCACCGCTCCTGAAGACACGACTACTTTAAAGTATCGAAATGTTTAATGAAAATAACCAGAACGTAACAAAATGTGATAAATAAATTATATTATAATATAATGTTTAACGTCTATTGTTGGCTTATTTTTTTTTTTTTGTGCACTGAAATTATTAGAATTGTTAATCGTCTCCTACGAATATCGACAATTGGCGATTGCCATAGATGGTTGAATATGATTAATCCATAGAACTTATATACTCAGTGCCTACCTATACAGTATACTGTCTGTAATTATTTTAAATTATTTTACATTTACAGAAATCTTTTTGGTTGGTAATACTTATCGGACTATTTTAATAGGCATTTAAAGTTCAAATTTTTACAAAATTCATCATAATTTCGACATAAGCGTAATATTTTGTAGTCAGATACCTATTCATACAAAATGTTCTTTGTTTACCTAAGATATGAAAATGTAGACAGTAAAATGTTCAACTTTTTTGGCAATAAACAAAGATTATTATAATATATAGTTCATACTGTAACCAAAAAATCTAAGAAACCTATTATAAAAGATCAAATTTTTAACCAAATTATTAAAACCAAGAATAACAGTTTTAGTTATTTTGTTGCAATTTAAAAATATTATTCGTAGATATATGAAACTTTTAGAGTATATCATTATAATTTATATACACGATGACATTTTCAAATTTAGTTTTTTGGAATAATTAATTTAACTTACTGTTAAAGGTACTGTACAAATACCTAGTCGTAAAATAAGTTAGGTAGGTACTTTAATCACAATATTATTTATTAAAGTCTTCGTTCAGAATCATTTTTCGTTTGTTTTTTTGTATTTTAATAGTTTATACCTACATGGATTTATTCCTATTACTAATAAATAATAATAGTAACTAGGTGTGTTTATTTTATTTCAATGAATTATAGATAATATATATTAATGAATAATTTTTGACAGGGACATTTTAAAAAATAAATCTGATCACAATAAATTGGAGTTTTGTAATGTACCTACCTAAATGAAAAAATAAATAAATATAATAATTATTTAGATATGTACCTAGTATGAGTGTATAAGTATATTATTCATAAGTGAATAATAGAAGTTAAGTATGTTACACTAAATTAATAGTTATCTATAACTTATAACGTTGGATTTGGAAAAAATATTACCATCTTTAAATTAAAATTGTATCTTATGATAACCTAACAAATCGGCGTACTAAAATGACACCGGAACATAATATATGGAAGTATGAAACAATATATAGTTATTAATTATTATTGGAAAATGAATTAAATTAAATAGACTTAAAACCAAATTATTGTACATTTAATTTATTTATTTATTTATTTTTTTATAATACCTACAAGTTTTTAAATAAAAAATTTAAACTAAATGCATATATTTTTTATTAATATTGAAAGAATATTTTGCCAGACATATTTTTAGGACATAAAATATCATATAGGTATCTCATATTTTAAGAATTTTAAGAGAATATAAATCCGGTCTGTACTTATGACAAATTAGATCATGTATTTCTATAAATTAAACCAAAATTCATATGCCTATTTCAAGTACCTATAGCGTGTGCACCTATTTATAATTATATT
Organism: Nasonovia ribisnigri; assembly: GCA_027563435.1. NCBI lineage: Eukaryota > Metazoa > Arthropoda > Insecta > Hemiptera > Aphididae > Nasonovia > Nasonovia ribisnigri. The sequence goes on from JANEHU010001717.1 coordinate 176,291, forward strand.
ATTTCTACGACCTCGATCTCGCATATTTTATACATTTCGAACTCGGAACTAAAATATTCGTTTACAATACTTGGATAGCACATTTTTAGTGACATTTAATATTTAATTTAACTTTAAAAAGTAAATTTGAGAACCAAATAAATTTAAAACAAACTTACATTTAAACATCGATTCTTTCGGCATTCATCGGAATCCGTGACGTGTGCACTGTATAGCTACGACGTCACTACGAAAACGCTCCAGATACATGTCTGAAAATATTGTGATTTGTGAAAAATAAAACCATATGAAACGCAGTATATTTTTTTTTTTATGTTAGTTTCGTTTGTTAAAATTTTAGAATTTTTAATGACTGTAACTTCTGCAACGACTTTGACAATTGCCATAGAATATAAATGATAGATATTGTATTAAACGTCAATATGATGAATCCACGGATCTAATAAAATGCAACTTTATACATCAAAGAGTTCCGTGTTTAGGAACAATTTCATGGTGCATAGATATTAGAAGCATATAGGTGTATTTAATTTTACGAATCTTTAAGTAAAACTGAGATTATAAATAAATGTAATTTCTGGTATTTAATATGTTAATTTTAATTGTACTGTGTATATTTTATATTTTATAATGATGTGTGATTAGAATGATATATGAATTTTAGAATGATATGTGTTATAGAACTCAATGAATTATAGATATATATTAATGAATATTTTTTGACAGGGACATTTTAAAAAATAAATCTGATCACAATAAATTGGAGTTTTGTAATGTACCTACCTAAATGAAAATATAAATAAATATAATAATTATTTAGATATGTACCTAGTATGAGTGTATAAGTATATTATTCATAAGTGAATAATAGAAGTTAAGTATGTTACACTAAATTAATAGTTATCTATAACTTATAACGTTGGATTTGGAAAAAATATTACCATCTTTAAATTAAAATTGTATCTTATGATAACCTAACAAATCGGCGTACTAAAATGACACCGGAACATAATATATGGAAGTATGGAACAATATATAGTTATTAATTATTATTTGAAAATGAATTAAATTAAATAGACTTAAAACCAAATTATTGTACATTTAATTAATTTATTTATTTATAATACCTACAAGTTTTTAAATAAAAAATTTAAACTAAATGCATATTTTTTTAGTAATATTGAAAGAATATTTTGCCAGACATATTTTTAGGACATAAAATATCATATAGGTAGGTATCTAGTATTTTAAAAGAATATTAAGAGATTAATATATTGTCTATTTTAAATGACATAAAAATCTCATATTTTAAGAATTTTAAGAGAATGTAAATCTTACCTGTACTTATGTCAAGTTAGAACATGTATTTCTATAAATTAAACCAAAATGTATATGTCTATTTCAAGTACCTATAGCATATGCACCTATTAATTATAATATTTCTACGACCTGGAACAGGAAAAACGATAACGGCGTTTGTATTATTCGATCTCGCGTATTTTATACATTTCGAACTCGAAACTAAAATATTCGTCAACAACACTTGGATAGCACATTTTTAGTGACATTAAATATTTAATTTAACTTTAAAAAGTAAATTTGAGAACCAAAAAAGAAATCGATGTTTAAGTGTAAGTTTGTTTTAGATTTATTTAGTTCTCAAATTTACTTTTTAAATTTAAATTAAATATTTAATGTCACTAAAATTCTGCTATCCGAGTACAACACTTACTATAAGTCTTTTAATGGTATAATATTGAACTATTTCGTGATTTTTATTGAATGTGAGACCTAGAATAATGTTCATATGTATATAGAAATTAGAGTTTAATAATTATATTTTAAGTAATAACTAAATATTAAACAATCCATTATACCTATAAGAGAAGTGCCACATCCAACAGACAGTTGTACCTAAGCCAGTTAATTTAGGTACCTATTAATTATTTATCGGGATAACGGGACAGCCACTGCTATATTATACAATATTACTATACATAATAGACAATACGTCAATAATATTGTAATTAGTAAAAATATTATATCATTAAAATAATGAGCGTCAAAAGATTGCAATAGCGTTGGCTATATTCTATACGACGAGTATAGGAATACGACGGTATTGCCCAAACGTGACGTCACACAGTGACAGATGTTGGCGTCAATATATTTACCGTACGTCTATTAGTTTATATGGTCGAAGATTAGAACTGTGAATCGTCGCCGACGAATGACCAGGATTGGCGTTTGCCATAATACAAATTCGCTAGACTAAACCGGTGTGAAAAATAATGAACCGGGATGTTTGGACTATATCGTTTACATGGTTCATTATCCCGGTGCAGGATAATGTGGGATAATTTTAAACCGGTCTAGCTTAGCGAATTTCTAAATAGATGATGGATATTATAATATGACATCGTCATCAGTTTTCAATTTTCTTACTTCTTTGGATGAGACTATTCATTTTTATTTCATATTTGAAAATAGAATATTATTCAGAGTATTCAAATCTATAAAACTAATAACAACGAACTCTGTAGGTATTATATTATGTTATATAGCTACATTTTTGTTGAGAGTCCTTTTTTTTCGGCATTTCGCAACATTGGTAATAATATTGTTTTTAGTGTTAATGGCAAAACTATAACTTAACATACAACTACTCTAGTGCCGGGTTTCATTAATAGTGCGATATTAATAATTTAGATAGTGAGCTAATGATCCCTTATACAAGATTTAGTGGCCTACGATCGGTCCATTAAATTTATAAATTGTTTATGCAACACCGCATTAGAGCGTTGAGACTCAAGAGAAATTCAAAACTATGCTTTGAAATTTAGGGGAATACAAAAATTTGGATACTTTTTAATAATTTTGATTTCTATATGGAAGGATCATCCATCATCGTTCAAATTGAAAACTTAGGTTTTAAATATTCACAAAAAAAAATGTTTACTAGGAAAGAAATAGAAAGACATGTTTTTAGACATTTTCATAATATAATCCGTGCTTCAGCTATAGGTACTGCTTGTAAGTACCTATATTTTATTTTATAATTCCAACGTCTGAAGCCAATTTTACAAAAATATGAAGTATATATAAATCAATATACAAGTAAATAAAATTAGTAATATGGTTTGTAAGTAATACACTACGTATAAATAATGATATATATAAAACTAATTAAATCCAAACATATGGCTCCCATTACATATTGCATCAAAGTGTCGTTTTTGTGTGTATAATATCTATAGTATATTCTATAAAATTTCTATTGATTGATTCAAACTTTCAAACTATTATAATTAATATTTTGCAAACGCTAATTGTGGTCAAAATTAATCAAAAAATAGTTTTGTTCTTTTATTTAACTGTATAATAAATTGTAAATTCTGATTTTATGATAAAAATAAATAAATAAATCAGTATGGACATCATGTCAAGTATATTAGAATTAAGCAAATATATTGAAACTTAATATATACTGATTCATGATTAAGGTACCTTATTATTATGAACTATTATATTATGGTTTTAATTTTTACAAAACACGATACATTTTTTTTCTGTATAACAATATATAATAAGTTCATGAGTAAAAATATTTTGTTTTATTAAACAATATAAAAATTGGAATAACTAATAATATAGATATTTAGGTAGGTTATTGCAATAAGTACCTACCTACCTAAACAATATGGCTGAATTTGTTCAAATAAAAATGAACGCGTGTTCCTCATATGTGTAAGCTTAAATCCTTAATATATTATATGAATACCTAATAGGTAACTATTACACTAATTATTAGCCTCTTAATTACTTATTACCAAGTAATTGAACTAAGATAAGTTTATATGATATGACTATATAAAAATAATTAGTAGAACCAAATTTTATTATAATTATTTAAATTTAACTTAACATATTTTTTTTATAGATATACAGACAGGGAAGTGGAAGATTTTTAAAAACTTTTTATGAATTTTGCTATAGAATCTTAATCATTAATATCATGCATAAAATGTTTTGTGCATTCTTTAAAATTATGTGTTCTCGGTCGTTTAAAAATGCACTCATAGCCAGTTGTGTAACTAAAGCTAGACAAGGTAATTTTATAATAAAATATTCTTAGTAGTTAATATTTAGAAAAATATACCAAGACTTAGAATTTAAAAGGTTATACTTCAATTTTGTATCATTCTAAATGTAGGTAATAGTGCTCTTAATCTTACCAAGACTGAGCTACACTTGCATTACAGAAGAAAGACCTCAACTTGCGTAATTTTCACGGTTTATGGTTAAAATCTATAAGTACCTACATGCAGTGGCGTAGTTATGATTTGGTTCTAGGGGGGGATATTTAATTAATTGGATGAACATAAAGTAGGGGGCTTCGCCCCCACACCCCCCTAACAGGTATTTTTTTATAAACGTAATTCAATACACAGTTACATTAATACAACAATTTTATTTCCATAAATTCTATAATTTATAAAATAAAATCCAATTTCCTTGGTTTTTTGGCTAACATGTTTATTATCTCCTCTGTGTCAATGTGTATGTTTTTGTGGACAGCCAACATAGTTAATCCATTCAATCGATCCTGTTTAATAACAAATAATGATTATTAATTAATTATTATAAAAATGTAATGACAATCGTTTTATGACAATGAATAAAAAGTTAATGATTTTTAGTCTTACTTCAGACATGGTATTTCTTAAGTATGTTTTTATTCTTTTCAGGGATGAAAACATCCTCTCAGGTGTTGTAGTGGATACAGGCAATGTACATAAAATTTTGACTATTTTAAATATATTAGGAAATATATTAGCATCACATTCAATAAGCGCTTGAATAGCTGATTTTGGTACATTATTAGATGATCTGCTTAGTTTCCGCCTCCACAACTTTAGCTCAACCAGTAAAATGTCTAAGTTTTCCACATCTGGTTGGTAAAATTCAACTAATTTCTTAAATGAAGTTTCTTCAACTTCAGTTAAAACTGTATTAGAAGAAAATAAACTCTCAAACCCTACAAATGTAAAATAATTTCAAATAAACTAATTAATAATAATATTTGTTAACATAACTATATAATACTACGTTATTATTTACACATAAGTTAATCTTTTATATTAGACTACATAATAGTATATTATTATACTACCTTTGAAAATGTCCGAGTGTGCCAAAAATCTATTTTCCAATTCAGTTATGAAATAATCAATATATGGTATAAAAACAGTTATTTTATAGTAAGTTTCCGCATCCATTTTTTGATCAGACAATGGATTTGCTCGATTTGTTTGTCTTTTATTCAACCGTTTGACTGTCAACTCAATATCCATTTTAACAGCCATTACCATTAAGATAAGGACATGGTGGATTATAAGTTATAGGTTATTATATCCGTAATTAAAATATATTATATTTTATATGTTAATGCATTGAGCATTAAAAAAAAAAAAAGGCTCTGGGGGGGATCTATCCCTATCATCCCCCCCATAACTACGCCACTGCCTACATGGATCAACTGCACTCTGCAGATGGTTCAATACCGCTAAGTCCATAAAAAGAATTTGGTGAAAGAAATTAAAGAAAAATATTTGGAAAATAGCTAATTCTAAGAGGGTATTTTTGTATAATGAGAATTTGTACCTAAATGTATTATACTATTATAGTATTATGTATACATAAATAACAATATTCTCATTTAATTTATTATTAAGAAACTGTTACATCAATTTTTGTTGATTAGTATATTGCAATATTTTTAGAGGCCTAAGTATGGTATTTGATGGTTAGGTTAGGTAGGTTATAAAAAAATATTATAAAATACATTGTAAAAAAAAAAAAAGATTAAGTATTTGAAAGTCTCCATAAACACTTTTTAAAAGTATCCTTTACAAGACTGCTCATAGAATGTTATTACTTATGTTACAATAACTAAACTAAATAAAAGTTATTCTGATTTTTACACTACTATTAAAGTATATTAAAGAGAGTTTTATTCTTTTCTAACTATTAAAATTATTAATAATAAACTTGTTTAATTTAATGATAGAACTTTTTTTATTTATATTTATATTATTTATATTTTTTATTTATATTTAACATTTTTTATATACAAATATGCTATTTAAAAATATATGATAGTTATTTTCAATACTTTCTTTACACACTTAAAACAATTTTAAAAATTATAAGAATTATAAATTGTTAAATTACTTAAATTAATATTATGTTGACTGCTGCAATATAATTAAAAATTATAAAATATTGAATAATTAACTACATTTACAATTTAATGTAATATGTAGACATATACATATATTCCGTACTACAATACATTATAAATTGAGACGCGTAACAGCTTAACCATAAAAAATAATTTTCCATTTATTTTTTTAATTATTTTTAAGTTACCTATCCAAAATTGAATGGAAAAACACTATTGTCCACTAGTCGTCTAGTCATTACATTGGTGTTTTAGTTAAGCAGTGTGGATGGTGTGAATATGACAAACTTAGAACTAACATGACCAACGATAACCTTGAATATATCATACTTATTTCAACAGCCAACAACTAATTATTTGATTAGTAAACTCTTTAATATAATGTATTACCTATATAATATTATACCATGTTAAATTAATTACAAACCTACAAAATAAAACTTAGATTATTAGTGATACTTAACAGTAAAATGTCCATGCACCTCAATTACAATAAATCTGTAATGAATTTATATAATATAGGTAAAATGGGGAAGGACACTAGGACAGCCCTTGCTCCTTCTACCTTCTATATGATTTGTATGAAGATATTATTATAATAATATTATACAACATATTTTTATTTTTATACATAGCGATAGCCTATAGGTATGTGATTAAAGAATATTTTTTACTATATCAAAAAAAAAATGCAATTTCATATGGTTTTAAATTAATATTATTAATTTTAGTATATACATTATAATATTTTATAATGTAATTAATTTTAATTATGCTCTTATATCATTAATTGTTCCTATGATTGTTCCTTAGATCACTTATTTCGAGATCAACTAAATGTTTAGGAGAAAATATAAATTTGGTGATCATAAAGACCGTAACCGTATATTATATGTTATTTAGATCTAGATAGCTCAAGGGGATTTAGTTGACAGGGGACCCAATTGACTCATGGGGATCTAGTTACCACAGGAGATCTAGTTAACCACGGGCATCTAGTAAAATGGGGATTTAGGTGATACGTTACCCATTATTTTATTTTATTGACACACGGTGTAGTGGTCATACTGTTTGCAAATTATCGTCGATCAATTGTCGACACCGTATGATATCGGCCGACTTATGATAATAATAGTTATTGATAACGTTGTTCCTCAATTTAAAGACAATTTTTTAATTTCTTTTATATGTGACTGTGTCTACAGTTTAAAAGTTTATAATTGTGTTGTAACTCATGGAGTGAATAAATATATTATACACATTGTTTATACTTTTAAAGTTTGTTTAACGGTTAACTATAAATCGGTAGAACGTTTATAAATATTCTTAGATTTTTAATTGTATGTTTTAATAATTTCCTGTTTTAACCAAATAATGTGATAATATTATTAAAATTACTTATATATATAAAACAAATCAATTGTTAAACTTATTCACCACCATGCCGCCAATGAAGCCTTTTAGAATTACTAAACAAACTGGGCCTAAAGGTAATATATGTTGTTTGTCCGTTGTGTTAATGTTAATCTTATAGGTAGTAATGATTAAAATTTTATTTTTTTGAATTATCATATGAAACATTTCCATTACATGTAAATATTATTCAATATTTACAACGGATATTGTTTATAGTTTTTTCTGTTCTGAACATTAACTTAATCTTCATATTTACTAAGGTTGTCTTTATATAGAATATTCATTATTCCTCTGCATGGTAGGTAATAGTCTAATAACACTGAAATAATAATTTATTACTTTTGAACTTTTAATAATCAATACAAATTATTTTTAGCAAATTTGTTATGATTATAAAAAATAATTTAAGCAATAAAAATAACATAAAATATAGGTACAATTACACAAAAAAATATATATATTTATATTTATAAGTATTATTGTTCAATATTTTAGACAAAAATAAAGGACCTAGACAGCAGTCAAAATCATCTTCATCTAAGAGTAATCGTGATGATGATGACTTTTTTCTGGACATTGGTGGACCATCAAATATGAATGACAAACCAAAATCAAGATCATCTCATCCTCCACATTTAAAAGGACGAGATATTGGTATTATTTGAATTTACACGACTACCTATATTTTAAAATAATATATTATATGAATTTTATATTATATTGATTGATTATTACAGGCTTGTGGCATGCTCGTAGACAAGCAAGTATGAGGGAGGATGAAGAAATGCTTGATATGGCTAGACCTAAAGTTAAGCCACCTTCTCATTTAAGAGGGCGTGAATTAGATATGTGGCATAAAGAACAAAATCGATTATGGCAGAAATCCAAAAAAAAAGAACAACAAAAAGAACTAGGAAAATGTGTAAGATTTATCAAAAAAATCATCAAATTTTTAAAGCTTAAGTTTTGGTATACAAAATTATTTTTCTTTAGTTTATTAAGCTAAGAATTGAAGGAATTAGTCGTATGGAAATGCAGTTTCAACAACTTGAAGAAGAAATGCCGATACCCGATGAAAACTTTAAACCAATCCCGTGTGTTATGTCAAATTCCAAATTGAATACAAAAGATTATAGCAATCATAAGTAAGCTTACTTAGTGCTTTACATATTTTGTGTTAATAATTTAATTGTTGTTACTTATGAATTCATGAAGTTATAGGGCTTTAAATCTTTTGACTTTAAAAGATGAAGATGTAGATGAAAACGCTGAGTACATAATAGATAGATATAAAAAACTGGAAGATTCAAATTTCAAAAGAAAATTTTTAGATAACATTACTGGATCTATGGAAGAAAATCTTGTCGCTTCTATTCAAAGTAATATGGTACGTTTCAAAGTTTTTAACTCATTCGACTGTCATGTGGCTACCTGAATCCATTTGACTACCATTAGTAATAGAATATCTCTGACTCCTCATTGCTGCAAGACATGCTTATTTTTACTTAATATGTCAAACGTACATAGACTTTGCATATCTTATATAATTTTTTAATTTTTTGTACAATGGAATTTATTTAAATATAATTGGATAGAATAGTATAGGAGTAGGGGGGTTGGCTACTTTAATATCAAGAACCAAAAACATATAAGTACAAATTTATCAAAATCCACCAAAAAGTATAACATTTTTTTTTTTAGATATGCAAGGTATAATTTTTTTAATTTTGTAGGAAAAACATGTTCAAAATATCGCAACCTACAGTTAAACATTAACCAAAAACTATAATATTATGCACAAAGGTATTGAATTAAGAATTACTGGTTTCACACCATCAAAGATAAGCACAATAATGTTCTCCTTATGGATTATATTTATTTTTATATAAATTATAAATGTATTATATGGGCCACAAAAAAAGTGCATGTGGTTGAATCGACTTTATACAGTACACAAAAAAAACATTTGTATCGTTACTTATGTTACATAATATTTTTAAAACCTTAAACATATTAAATAAGATAAAAAAATTATTTGGTCCAATTAAAATGCATAGCTTAATAATGTGATCAACTATGGTATATAGTATTAGAAGTAGCAGTTAGTTACATAGTTACTCAAGAGGACTCTACACCCTCATGCGTTATTTCTGTCTTACAAACGCATACCTAACATGGCAATTGTACGTTCTGAAACCTGAATAATCGATTTAATTCTGTTTTGAGCGTTTTAAAATTAAAATATTTAAAAAAACCATGTAATAGTTTCTATATAATATTCTTACTTTTAAATTTGATTATAGTTTCATTTTATTTGAGTCACTCTAATATTAAACACTCTAACAGAATTAAGATTCTGATTTCAGAATTTACTATTTGCTATGTATGCGTTTGTAAGATTGAGTGAGAGATGGAATGGTAGGGTCCTCTTAAGAACTTTAATAGTACCAGTTATGAGAACTGGTATAGTTAATTATAAAAAAAACATTCTATTTACTTGACTAACAAATATTATACTTTTTAAATTTTAATATTAAAAACAATGCTCATATAATATTATTATAATATCTAATAAAACTAACATAGCATTGTAATTGAATATACGTATTTAAAAAATAATAATAACCTTATATATAATTTTTAGAAACTTCGAAATGATGAATCAAAAAATGCATTTTTGAGAAATGAACTTGAAAATAAACGTAGAATTCCTAAGTATAGATCTATGTGTGAAATTAGAAAAAAACTGCCTTCATATAGTAAAAAAGATGAAATTTTAGAACTCATCCGTATGAACCAAGTTATACTGATAAGTGGTGAAACAGGTTATTATTTTAATAATTAATAACTAACAATAGTTCAATTAAATACAATTATATATTTATATTTTAAAATAAATTATACATAGGTTGTGGTAAAACTACCCAAATGGCACAGTTTATTCTTGATGATGCTATTATGTCAGGCCGTGGTTCAACGTGTAGAATTGTTTGTACTCAACCAAGAAGAATTAGTGCTATATCAGTTGCTGAACGTGTTGCTGATGAAAGAGCTGAGCGTATTGGAGAAGCAAGTGTCGGCTATCAAATTAGACTGGAAAGGTATGATACATTTTATAGAGTATATTTTTTATGTAAGTTGGAAAATACTAAAGAATACAAACATATTAATTTATTATAAATGATTTATTCTTCAAGGTACAAGGTTATAATATTAAGTAAATAGAAGAAATTAATATGTAAAATAATGTATTTTATTTTAGAAAATTGGGTCGTGAATATGGATCTATATTGTTTTGTACTACTGGTATTTTACTTCAACATATCCAAAGGGATTCAGCATTAAATTATTACTCTCATATTATAATTGATGAAATACATGAACGTGACACCATTAGTGATTTTACGTTAACTATTCTCAAGAGCATCATACCTGTTGTAATTACATGCATATTATATTTATTGCTATGTACAGTATTTTATTTAAATTGTACTAATTTTTTTTTGTATTGTTAATCCAGAGACCTGATATTAAAGTTATACTAATGAGTGCAACATTAAATGCTGCAGCATTTTCCAAGTATTACAATAACTGTCCATCTTTGAATATACCGGGATTCACATATCCAGTTGAAGAACTTTACCTTGAAGACATTTATACATTAAATAGGTTTGTTCAACATTTTTATCTTTGCTAATATCTAATAATTTTATTTATTTATTAAACAATTGCTGCTGAATACAGGTTTAGATATTTTCCTAAAAAACCAATACAAAGATCTCGCAAAATAAAACCTGGTGATCCATTCACTGAATTTGTAATTCCTTATGTAAAGTAAGTATGCAAGTAAAATAAATATATTTAAGTTTATATTGTTATCGAATAATCAATGTTAATATTCAAATAATAAAATCTTTTGTAGTGAAATGAGGAGATTCAAAAAATATCCTTTAGCAATATTGAATTGGTTGGAAAATCCAATGTCTGAAGATACAGATTACGAATTGATTTTAGAACTCATATATTACATTTGTAATAATAAAGATGATGGTGCAATACTTGTGTTCCTTTCTGGATGGGATCAAATATCAAAACTGACTAAAGTTTTAAAAGATAAAGGCTTTGGAAATACATGTAAAATATATTGTATAAATGTAGAATTTCATAAAAATGTTCATATTTGTTTATGCATATACTTTTTTTATTTTGTAGCTCGGTATATACTAATCCCTCTGCATTCCATGTTACCTACTGTATCTCAAAAATCTGTTTTTGAATCACCACCTCGGGGTAAGTATTAAATATTAAAATTCTTTAAATGCATTTTTGTTTAATGTTATCATTATAATAGGTGTTCGTAAGATCATATTATCCACAAACATAGCAGAGACTTCAGTTACCATAGACGATGTAGTTTATGTAATTAATAATGGCCGGATGAAGTTAAAAGGATTCGATGCAGAAAATAACATTGGGACTCTTAATGAAGAATGGGTGAGCTTAGCTAATTCTAGACAACGTCGTGGTAGAGCGGGTCGTGTAAGGCCTGGTATTTGTTATCATTTGTATACAAGAGGACGTGAAAGATCATTTAGTGATTATGTGCTGCCTGAGATGATGCGAACAAGCTTAGAAGAAGTAATACTTCAAGCTAAAATATTACAAGTTGGTATGGTAACTCCATTCTTGGAGAAAGTTATGAATCCTCCAGAAACCAAAGCCCTTGAAGTAGCTTTAAAAGTAAGTTATTGGTTTATTTTATATAATTAGATCAGTAGATGTACTATTCTATTAATTTATTTTATAGCTATTGATAGACTTGAATGCTTTGGACGAAAAAGAAAATCTTACTCCATTAGGTTTTCATTTAGCAAAATTGCCAATCGGGCCACTTGAAGGTAAAATGATTATACTAGGTGCAATGTTTAGTTGCCTGAGTCCAATAATGACAATTGCTGCTAGTTTAAATTTTAAAGATCCTTTTGTTATGCCAGTAAGTAATTTATTAATTATATTATTTGGTATAACCTATACTTACATGTTAAAAATATTTTTAATTATATAGGCAAACAAGGAATACCAATGTCGTGAAATAAAAAAAGAAATGGATGAAGGACATCAAAGTGATCATCTTATGGTCACAAGAGCGATGAGTAAATTTTTACTAGCAAAACAAGAGAACAGAGCATGGGAGTTTTGTAGAGACAATTTCCTTATGTATAATACAATGAATATGTTGCATGAATTAAAATCTCAATACGCTAAGTATTTATGTGATCTGGGATTCATTAAAACTTCCAGTTATACCGATTCTGAGTACAATCAGAATTCAAACAATGTTAAACTATTGAAGTGTGTTCTAGCTGCTGGTTTGTGTCCCAATATTGCTGTTTCTAAGTAAGCAAAAAAAATGATCAATAATGTTTTTAAAATAATATATTATATAACTTTTATAAAATAATAATTATTATTTTAAAGCCCCAAAATTAAAACCAATGGCCGTAAACTTTCAAAATTTATTACTGCTGAGGATGGAAAAGTTGAAATTCATCCCAAGTCTGTGAATTCAATTGATAGTTACTATGAGAGTCCTTTATTATTATACCACACAAAACTGAAGACTACTTCAATATTTTTGCACGATACCACCATGATTTATCCATTTCCTGTGGTGCTGTTTGCAAAAAGTCTTAAAACAACTGGTGAAAAAACTGATTATGTTACATTTAGTCTTAACCCTCAAATAAATTTCACTTGTTGTCCAAGAACTGCAAATTTTATAAAGGTGATTATGAAATTTAAAATTATTAATAATATTGTAGATTTAACGATAATATCACATAACTGAATCATGTTAGATTAATTAGTTTATTATAATTTGGTATTGATTAAAAATCTAATATTATTAATCTAAACCTAATCTATTATTAGTATTGATAATTCATTTGTATATTTTATTCTCCAGTTTTAAACGTGTATTAAAGATGAGACATAATATAGCCAAAAAACAATATGATAAACTAATTTCTGTTGCAATATAAAATTTAAATTAAGAGGGTGCTACACCCTTATTCATTCTCTCCGTCTTACAAATGCATAACATAGCACATAATATGCTTAGCTCTGTTAGTTAAAAAATTAGAGTGAATTGGCCTAATATCAAATTTAGAAGTAAAAATATTATCAAATAAACCTCAAAAGGTTTTTTTATATTTTAATTTAAAGCAAGTTATGAGAATTTTAAAATGCACAAACAATTTACAATCTTGAAATACTCATAACTTGCTTTAAAATTAAAATATAAAAATAACCCTTTGAGCCTTTGAGGTTTATTTGATAATATTCTTACTTCTAAATTAGATAATAAGTAAATTCTTTTCAACCAACAGAGCTAAGCGTGATCTGCTGAGCGTACAATGTGATATGTTATGCGGGTATTGCGCCCTCTTAAACTTATATAACTGGTAAAAAATTAAATTGATAGTCAGTTGAAAAATGTACCGATTATAGGGATTTTGAGATAGTTTACATTTGTAACATTCCTTACATAAACATTTTAAATCCTAAATAATGACTATCTATTTAAAAAAAAAAAAATTTGTATTTGATAATTCAATATTAATACTATTATCATTGATTAAGTATATTTAATCAATACTATTATATCGTAGATAATTCTCACATTAAAAGTGGCACATTAAATATATTTTACTTACTTAATTTTTCTCTTAACATGGCTGATAATGTATTAGTATTAACCACAAAAGAATTAACATAGTTATTAATTACCATTTATTTTCAATTTTGTAGCAAGTAAGAAATAGATTGAAGTGGTTGATTGACCATTTAATGTCGCATCCTGAAGAAATAAGTTTTAATTCAAATTCAGGCAGTGGAAGAGCGCTTAAGTAAATATTAAAATATTCAACAAATTATGTATATTTAAATACTTAATTTTATTGTCATTGATGAATTATTAACTACTTATTAAGTTACATACATTTAAATTTAAAACTTCATATATATACATATATATTTATACCAGGTGATCCATTTAAGTGTTTAAACTAATTATTTGGAAAAGTATTATCTTTTTTGAAATTATTCATTTTATATATGCATTTGAGGTTTAGATAATTAGATGCTTATATAACTAAGGAACTACTTATCCAAAATTTGATCTTTATAGATTGAAATACTCCGAATAATATGAAATTAAAAATATATAATTAACTCAAAAAAGTAAAATACTTAAAAATAATATAGCAATAAAAATATTATTACTTTCAAATTACATCATATATTACCTATGTAAAAATAAATATTTTTAAAAAAGTTAAAACATTTCAAAATTATGAGTGTAGCAGCCACTTAAATGGATTACTTTGTATATATTATATTACCTTTTTAACAGTTAAAATGTTAAGTGGTAAGTAAGGTAGTCAGTATAATAAATACACTAGCCATGAAAATATTTATCTTTATATTTAACACTATTTATGTACGTTGGCCATAGAAATTTATTAATAATAATGATTTATGTTGTATTATTATTAATGGTTGTTATAATAATGTCTATGAATCAATGGATTTTTAAATTTATGCTCTTGTAAATTAAAATTACAACTTAATACACTATGTTGAGGTTGTTTAAACAATAAAAACAAAAACACAATGTGAATGGTTTAATAGAAACTATTGTGACGCTAATAGTCATTTTAAACATGGTTTTTAATATATATTTATTTCACAATTAAAAAAAAAATGTAGTAAATATTACAATTAAAATTAAATATATGTGTTTAAAAATCTCTTATACTTTTTTGTTGAAGATAAATTAAATATTTTTTTTTTATAATTTCACATCATTACTTATTTGGATCTTCTTAGAATATTATTTGGCATTTCCCCATATTGTTTGAATTAATATTTGGTTTTTTAACATTGAGCTAATAGATCAGAAATAAATACAATTTACCATTTTTCTATTTTGCATTTACCATAAACATTTTATTACATTATGTATATTAAACATAAGGTTAAATAAAGGGGTCAGGTGGATGTCGCTCCGCTGTACAGTACAAGTAGATCACTGTATAATGGATGGTATTAAATTTGAATTCAATGATATAATATCATTGTATACGAAAAACGTTTCTGAGCGGAGACGGTATGTCAGTCTAGGATATTTTAAATTATATTGATATTGTTATTTTACGATAGCTGCTAAGTTGAATTAATATTATTCATATTATTTAATTATTAACCTAAAATAATCAGTGATGCTAGAAAATATTATAATATATACTTTTACTCGTTAAAATTGATTTTAATATGTTATTTCGTCCAAATTGGAATTTAAAATGTCTGTAAAAAATAACTGTGTTTATATATTTTTTAGATTACAATATGTACTATTTATTAGAATCTTTGTTCAAATTTCAATCCTTAGTTATAAAAACTGTACATTTTATAATTATTTAATTACAATGATTGATAATTTTCGAGATTTTGATGAATTCTGTCAAAATTTAAACTTTAAATGCTTATAAAAAAAAATGTGTGCCTATGTATTTTTAATATTTTTCAATTGCTATTGTAACAATATATCAAGAGCCTCGTATTACATTTTTATTATTTTTGGCCCAACAAATAAAAATGTATTGGTATTTATATAAAAAAAAAAACTAAAAAAAATGAAAATTTAAATGGTCCGTAGAAAGCTCAAAAACAGTCAAAATATATTCAAAATTAGATGGTGTATAGGAAAAGCTTATATAAACATTCAGTGCAATTTTCATGCATCTACAGTTATTAGTTTTTGAATTGCAACAAAATAAGAAAATCGCTACATGAGAAATCGAATGAATATCTAATCTTGTAAAAATTTGAACTTAAAATGCTCATAAAAATTTATTTTGACTTCCTTATAAACATTTTTTATTGATAAAATCAGGCAAACTTATGAGGAATCTTGTATTACATTTTTAAACCTTAGATTTAAAAAGAAAAGTTTTTATGAATTTTTAACTCAAAATAAATTGCACAATTTCGTCATTTTTATGTATTTTGTCAAAATTTGAACTTTGATTACCTATAAAAAAAAATTGTGACTACGGATTTTTAATATTTTTCATCTGCCTTTGAAACTATGTATTAGAATCCTACTATTAAATTTTCAAGATTTTTTACCCAACAAAAAATTGGAAACTGAAAATGTTCGTTAACAGCTCAAAATAATTCAGAATATTTTGAAAATGCTATGGTGTGTAGAAAATGCTTATATAAACATTCAGTCAATATTTTATGTATCTACCGTCATTTCTTTAGAGTTATACCAAAAACCAAAATCGATTTTGTCGAATATTGGTTTTCAGTAAAAATTCCCGTCTTTCCCTTAATTTTTCATTTGTTTTTCCAGGCGCTCTTGAAAACTACTGGGAAATTTTGACTTTTGACCCCCCAAAGTACCAACTAGATTCACTTTCTTATAAAAAAATGTATTAGTGAAGAAAATCGAAGCATTTTTACTGCCCTAAAAGGTGATGACAGACAAATAAAAAAAAATAAATTTAAAAAAAACACATCATTGTAAAATCAAATCGCTCCGCTCAGAATCTACAAATAGTTACCTAGCTAACAATATTCTTATTGGATTTAATGATTAATTATTTAAGTATGTTTAAGAAAAAAATTATTTTTGTTGATTAAAAATTGTATTATTTTAGTTGTTTTACATACTTAATCCTGTACCCTCATCAAATATTTTAAATTTAAATTTCTTAATCTATACATTTAGATAAATAATTTTTAATTAATTCTTAAATATTTTCTGTTTATTAATAATAATTTATAATCACTAATCATTTAAAATTATTTTTTCAGACTTGTTGTTGATCTCGTTTCTGCAGAAGAACATCCAGGTATATTAGAATTTCCTTTTATGTTTTAAATTTAACCCTTCAAACATTTTTATTTATTGATATTGTACAATTTATAAAAACAACTTATAATATATAATTTTTTTTAAACACATATGTATGTTTTTTTAATTAATTACTTATTAAGAGGCCCGGTGCCAATGTAATTATTGTCCAAAATCATATTTTATTAAAACAATGTTTCTTTCTTGTAAAATCAATAGCATTTTTTTTTTTTTAAATAGTGTTAAATATTTTATATTTAAACATGGATTATATTATTTCATCCAAAATAATTAAATTAAGAATGGTACCAAAATAAATTTTATGTTTACATCTAAATCTAAGAGTATGGCATGCTCTTGCCCTATAAATATCTGTTTCCAATTTCCATGGGGTTTAAAACTACAGTGCACCTTGTTTGTCGGATAGTAGTGGTAAATTATGCACATTAAAAATCAATAATTATCAGTTCAATTAAACCAACTCAATATTATCAATAGATACATTGATAATGGAATATTGTAGACATTAATTTTATTACACAACTGAATAAGATAAAGTATTTTTGCGAGAAGCCTTTTATTGTGATTATAATTAACAACTTTACACAATAAGTATATTAATTTTTAGTATTGAATGAGAGTGTTTCAATGATTGTTGTGTTATTTTAAATACCTACTTTGAAGCAAGGGTGGTGAGCTAGGACTCACATATCGTACAGGCATAAATATATATTTATAAATAAACTATAGCTAACAGGTACTACCTAAACACCCTAACCCCAAATTTATTTTGCATTGCAGTTCAAATATGAATATAAAATAAATATAGATTTTATACTTTTAAATAAAATACAATGTAATTTATATTAAATATATTTTATAATTTTACAATATCTTATAATATATTATTAAACTATTCTTTTATAATTTAAGTTTCATAAAAAAATTAAGTACTTATGTAATAATTAGTAACAACGTTTAACTGATAAGTTAAAAACAAAATTATTTTAACAAGGTGTAAAAAATAGTGAACTATTTTCATTCTTTCAACTACTAGTTCTATACTTTTCTTATCAAAACGATACTGTATTGAACTTTTTAACAGGTGAACATTAAACAATTTGGTCCTGCCTATACGCTAATACCGCCACTGCTTTGAATTAGTATATTTTACATATTTTTTATACTTATAATAACACCTTTAAATACATTTTTTTTTTCAGTTCAAATTAAGTTTACTATTTTATATGTTTGTTTCAAATTAATTCCCATGTTCTGAAGTTCAAAATAAATCATGCATTACTCTTTGCAAACTAAATATTTATAATATACAGAAAGTAGATGAATTTACTACTGTGGTATTGTATTGAATTTAAGATAAACAAAAATTTGGTGTTTATACAGTATGCGGTCCACCTGTAACAATATTTACCACAGTAATTATAACAAAATTTGACCATTTTATAAATGTATGATTATCTGGCAAAGTTTTCAACATTACCAGTATCTTTATAGAAACGGCTTCGACAGAGTTTTCTCACCCTCATAATCTCTGCTGCCTCTTAAGATGTAATTTTTAAATTGAAACATAGTTTAAGTTAAAGTAGATTAGGACATTGTAAAAAATTGAGCCCTTAATATTAAAACTTCAAAAGAGGAGACCTTTAAAGTTTGAATTATTGTTACTGAGTGACTAACTGATCTTCAAAATCAAGTACCTTGTGAGAGTACCCAAATAAGAAGAACCATGCAATTTTGCTCAAGGTAGGTCTTATAGTACAAATAAAGGGAAAAATTGTAATTTTCTCAATATTAGTGACTCTTTAGGGAGTACCTATGCAAAAATAACAACCCTAAAAATAAACAAAAATAAATATTTGAGCGCAAGCCACAAGGTAATATAAAAATAATCACTAAGCTCCTCAACAGAGGTTTAAATAATCTAACAGAAGATAATCTAAAACATGAATAATCATTAAGTGCATCTGAAAACCTCAAGATAGTTTCCACTATTTTCAGAAACCAACAAAAACAAATTATATCTAACAAAAATCTAATCGTGAAAAAAGGCCCAAGTCCCAGACCCCCAATTATAAAAGTATGCCTATCTTAGTAGTGATATATATCATATTATATATTGAGGCCAAGTCTATCTTTTCATTAATCATTAATCAATAACTTTTATGTACAATATTTTATTCCCTTGAGTATTACCTATGTAGTAAATATATTTTTAAATTTATAATGGGAGGAAAATTTACAGACAAGGTTAGGTAACATTTTACTGATAACTTTTCTATGTATAAGAAAAATTGTTAGCCTAAAAACTGAATATTTTCAGCCCTCTGAATAGGCACAAACTCAGTATTACATAATTTTGATAAAAAGTCTAGTTTAGGACACAATTCTTTATAAGAACTGCTCAAAATAAGTCAGAATATTTTGAAAATGCTATGGTGTGTAGAAAATGCTTATACAAACATTCGGTCAAAATTTCATGTCTCTACGGTCATTTCTTTTAGAGTTATACCAAAAACCAAAATCGATTTTGTCGAAAATTGGTTTTCCGTAAAAATTCCCGTTTTTCCCATAATTTTTCATTTGTTTTTCCAGGCGCTCTTGAAAACTACTGGGAAATTTTGACTTTTGACCCCCCAAAGTACCAACTAGATTCACTTTCCTATCAGAAAAGGTATTATTGAAGAAAATCGAAGCATTTTTACTGCCCTAAAAGGTGATGACAGACAAATAAAAAAAAATAAATTTAAAAAAAACACATCATTGTAAAATCAAATCGCTCCGCTCAGAATCTACAAATAGTTACCTAGCTAACAATATTCTTATTGGATTTAATGATTAATTATTTAAGTATGTTTAAGAAAAAATTTTTTCTGTCCTAAAACGTGATGACAGACACAAAAATAAAAAAATAAATAAATAAAAAAAAATAAAAAAAAAAACACACATCATTGTAAAACCAATACATTCATCGCTCCGCTCAGAATCTAAAATACTGATTTTAAAGTCTGTAAATGTCATTATTGGTTGGTTTCATAGAAATCACGCTATCTTTTAATATTTATTTTTTTTATCTTTTTAAGTTTTTATATTGTGATTCACCACACATTTGTATTACTCTTTCTTTATAGTTTATGTACTTCGTACGCATCCCTAATTTATAGATGTATAATATTTTGGACATCACATACAACTCAATAACCATTCCCAAATCAATATTTACTGATTGCAGTTTCTTATTAACAACATCACATCTTGAACTTCGTGCCAATAAAATAGTCATAAAACACATTTCTAGGCTACTATAATGTAAAACGTTTTAGGAAAATGAATGCTTTGGTATATTAATATATTTATATAAATAGGACATAGGTACCACAGGTATCTGGTTTTAGATTTTTCAGTATCATCATCATTAATAGCTTGTAATGTGTATTTAATGTCGTGCCAACTTCCAAGTAGTAAATAAATATTTACTAGCTTCATATCTTGCTGACTATCGAATCTGAGACAAATTTTTAACACTTGCATTATAGAACGACTAATTGGTGGCATAGGTAAGCATAATATTGTGTTCAGTGTTGGTTCTTTATCTGATAAATTATATTTTTATAGTGCGATGACAATGTATGCATTGTATTGGAGATCCTACATATTATAATATAATTAATATAATTATGGCCATTGGCCGATTATTTTACGAGTAAATACCTAGGTAACCTCACACTGTTAAAGCAAAATTGACTGAACGAAATTTAGTCATGATTAGTAAA
Source organism: Nasonovia ribisnigri (assembly GCA_027563435.1). Lineage (NCBI taxonomy): Eukaryota > Metazoa > Arthropoda > Insecta > Hemiptera > Aphididae > Nasonovia > Nasonovia ribisnigri. The sequence continues at coordinate 197,667 of JANEHU010001717.1, forward strand.
GGTACGAAATGTTTATTCACAGCTCAGTAATTCATATTGTTTTTCAATTGCTTCTTGATATTTCGAACCACTCAGAAATTTGAACCCTCTATAATTTGAAAGTTTTCAAAAACAATCTCACAACATTTTTATTATCGAGAGTCGACTGTGTATGCAGCACGATTTAAGATTGTATAGGTAGGTATATAGGTATCTTAAATCGTGATGTGCAGTAAACGGAATCACCAAAGATTGTTCACTAGCGAAGCTGGATAATTCTTTTATTGTAGCATAGTAGTACTTATATGTGGCTAGTTCAGCCTAGTAGCTCATACAATAATTGTTCAGGTATGTAAGCATATTTAAATATTTAATGTACCGTTATATTATTACTATGTGTTGTGCCATTAAGAAACATTAAAGTAAATTCTCGTATAATTCGTATTATAGTAGTATAGTATAGAACAGTTGTTGTAGGTATGTAATAATATATTGAAATATATAAAGAGTATGTAATGAAGTTTATATTTAAGTACTAAACAAATGCGCACAATAAAATATATACATGCTAACATAATATAAAATATAATAACAATATAAATATGTACAAAAATAAAAAAAATAATAGTATAACAGTTGGATATTATACAACTAAGTAATATACTAATACATATATATAATGTAAATGTGACGTGATTATGTTACACAACATTTGTCGAGTGTTAATTTTATTTGGTGTTTCGCGAGACCGTGATGGTTAGAGGTTACAGGTGCTTTAAAACGCCTATAAGAGACGGACGGCATTGATTGCCAAAATATATAGAGTGTTTAAAACGAAAAAAAAGTTTAATTTATTTTTTTGGTTATCTAACAACGTCGTTGCAGTTTACAGAGCACATTATAATACCATGCGAATATGATTGTATAATATAGGTATATTACCGTATATTCAATAGTGTGTTATTTTGTACGTATAATATTATAATTGTATTCATCCAAACACGTATCGCGGAATCCGCTGGAGTGAACAAATCCAGTTACATAATAATTTTACAAAAATTTAGAATTCCGAAAAGGTAGGTACAGGTATTAACGAGAGAAAGTGAAAACATCGCGATAGTCACGCACTCGCACATACATATTATGCTCACACATGATAATGTGCACAATAATATGATACTACGATAATAATATACCTTTTATAATAATGGAATAATTAATACCCGGACGAAGTAAACAATAACAATAATGACGTTTTAGTATAGTATAGGTACGTTTTGTAATAGTGTATTATAAATTTATGTGTGTGTGTGTGTGTTAATGTATAAACAACGACGTGTTTCGGACGGGGTTGCGAGTTGTGGCCGTGGGGGTAAGATGAAAATACGTATAATAATATTATCATAAAATCGTCCTTTAAAATGTCGTGGAAACGGCAAATGCACTGCAAACGTACGAGGGTGGTGGGCTAATAGTAATAAATCTTATTTTTTCGATGTATATTAGGGCGTCTTTTGCAGATCATCTGTTTTTGTTTTGTTTTTTAACAACAATTATAGATTGTTAAATATATATTATTATTGAAACGGACGTTTCACATATTCTAAGATTTTTCTTATGGCAACACTAAATATAATAATATACGCGTTATCCTCGCCCTACGTTCGGATACAATTAGTATAATAATAATAATAATAATAATAATAATAATAATATAATGTACAACTGCGCAGTGTGTCGGCGTGCATAACCTATATAATCTTATTTTTTATTTGATATTGCTTGTTTAATATATATTAATCGTTTTCATTTTTGGACCATGTAGTTGATATATATAATATATTAGACGACGTAGGTATCATATCATAATGTCGCGTCTGGGTCTTGTTTTGGTGACAGTTCTTTTTCCCATCAGTACAGTGACCCTGGACCGCTGGGTGCACCGTATCCGGTAGACGGTGATGGGGAGCCGTACGTGTCAGACGGGATCGACGGAGACGGACTCGCAGGTGGTCCGTACTCGGAAGCCACCGAGTTAGGGTATCCTTCTTGTTTCTGAAAATAAAAAATGTAAAAAAAAAAACGTACATTTTGCTGTCGTCAAGTTGCTGAGTGTCGACGAGTGGCGAAATATTATAACATATTAACTATACCCCCCATATAGACTAATCCGCCTCATATTTTTCGGCTGAAATGCGGTTCGGACACAAAAATTTCGGATATTTTATGCGCTCCCAATTATATCTTATAATTGCGCAATCATCGTCGGAGCGGTTCTAGAAAATGATTTTTACCGTGATGACGGAACGGTTAAAATGCTTCTACCTTATGTACCTATGACCTATGACCTATACAACGGTAGTGGCTTAGCGATCACAGTCTCAACGATCGACCGCTGTGTAATATAATAATATACGGCTTGCCGTTATTACGTGAGATGCCACCTGTCGCGGGTGAGTAATAAGGATAATAAGGAATCAGCCGAAAATTGGAGCAGAACTGATGAGCGCGCATAATGTATTTTTAATATCTTTATTATAACAATTAATTGCATGATGCCTATATCGTTTGGTTGAATTTGGTTTTATTTTGTCTTCGTGCTACTGATAGTGTGCCAATAATATAGGCACCCGCGGACGAGATGCGAGTGCACGAAATTTCCGTTACAAGTTGGGGAGGGAGGAGATCGTATTTAGAATTTTTTTGCCCTCCCCCACTCCCTAAACATCAATATTACTACGACGCGAATCGATAATCACCTGGGTCTTGTATCTGATGAAGTACACTTCCGGTTTGGACGGTTGCGTGGGTGCGGGCGTCGGGATGTGGATCTCGGGCGCCTCGTCCGGTTTCTTGACCAGCACGTAGATGAGCGTCTTCTGCTCGGCTGGTGGCGCGATTGGCGGGAGGTCCGGCACGGTGGGTGGTGGCGGTGTGGGTGCCTTGATGAACACGATCTTGTAGTGCTTCTGCGGTGGTGGCTGAGGCTGCACTGGCTTCTTCGGGGCGTAGTACGTGGGCTCTGGCGGCGGAACGTGCACGTACACGTGCTTGTGTATGACGGGCGCCTGCTGCGGTGGCCCGTACTGTGGCGGTGGCCCTCCGCTCGGGTACGACCCTCCGCTACTGCCGCCACTGATGGGCGCTGCGTAGCTGTCCAGCGTGAGCCCCTGGAATCCGCCACCGCCTCCGCCGAAACCGGTCAGCGGCGCTTCGGGTCGGCCCAGGCCTCTGCCCACTGCCAGCAACACCTGCGAAACACGCATAAAGCAAAAATTTAAAATCTGTTCGAGTTACTCACTGCGTCAAGACGTCAACTAATACTAAACGGTGGTCAATTTAGCGGTGGATGGAAACCCCATTTAATTTACATTTTGTATTTGTCTTATTAATTCTCAAAATATTCAAACCCTCTTAAAAGTTATACTTATAAAGTATAATTTGTGTATAATTTTAGTATAGTTTTTATCAAAACTGTTTTATAATTTTCAAACAAACTGTTGAGAAATAAGTAGTAGATAGGCGTTTTACTATAATAAACATTTTCTAAAATTACAATATTAAAAATTTAAATTATTTTGTACCTTACCGTCTTTACCAGCTATTAATAATTTAAAAATTTGTTGTTTCTGATTTCGATTTTTCTATACACCTAAAGGTGCGTTATATCACTCCGTGACTACGAGTGATCCCTATTTTCCACAATCATTACCATATTTTATGCTATAAACTTTTAATTTATCGAACTCTTGAGTGTTGCTTTTAACATAAGGAGACATAAAAAACTACAACCGGTCTATCATAATTAGGTATCACTACTGACGCTACATTTGAAAAAGATTTGTATACCGTCTTGCTCACATTAATTGAAACGTTGACCGGTGCTCAGGAGTTCTATAATGAGCTTCTTTAGTTAGTTATGAACTTATAACCTACTATCCAACAACTATTTAGAAAATAGAAAATCACCAATTCAAAATATCATTAAGACTCGATTTCCGATCCAAAGCAAAGTTGTTACATGAAACTTTTTGAGCGATAAAAATAAAAATATACCAACTTTGCAACACAAATGCATTCAACTCTTGACTATTTGTGTTTAAATTGGATTGACTATGCAAATTAAATATTTCAATCGATAAAAAATAAATGATGTTCTAACAGTTTTTATTCACAACGTATATTATATATTATAGTTACCTACGAGAGCGGTTTTCGTAGAACAGTCGACAACCGGAAAATGGAAGCGATTATTATATCGTTATTATTACATAATAATATTCACATTAATACGACGTATTTTGATCCATTCGGCCGGTGTACAATATATTGCGTGGACTACTATAATTTTATATAATAATGCTCATTGCTCAAGACAAATCAAAAGCGCTTGCCGAAAACATGATAATACAATAAATGATGTATTATATTATTATCGGGCTTTGTTCGTTCAAATCATTTTTCGGCAGCCTATGCTATATAGCGCCTATACGAACACGAAGACGCAGTCAGATTGTGTTTGATATAATAAAACATAATAATATATTGTTATTGCGTTCAAAATTCGGGTACGAGAATACGTTTAATATGATGCCGAGGTCGGAAATACAACGAATAAAACATGTCGACCGATTTCCGTTGAAATGCGTTTGCGTTCTTATATCATTACTCTGAGGCCCTGAGGGTAATAAGATATTATATAATATTAGGTATACGATTTTATAAGAGCTATTCACGTCGGGGTGTCGGACAACGCTGCAGTGAATGATAAATTCGATGTCCACTTTTGTATAATATATAGGTGAATAGGTATAGGTACATATATAATATTATAACAATAAAATACGACCATTTGTACAACTATATTGTACCTACGGGTTTTATGTCTTAATAATACTAATATCCATGCGTATATTGATGAACGATGATTATGACACTATACTAAAATGATTATTATTGTTTTACAAACAAAGTGGCCGAAAGAAAATAATATCTGAATCATCTGCCCATGTGGCATGCAGCGACGTATTTAGTCGTATTTGCAAAAAATTTAAATAATACGGTTATAAGTTAGAACTCATATTAACCATCTCGAAATAACGTCTATTTTGTCATTTTTCGAATAACACAGATTATAACATGAAACATGTATGTGCAGTTTCCACAAGGGCTTGTTTGAAATTATAAATAATTTAAAATTTAAATATAATTATACATATTACCTATACATATATTTTGTTACCGCGTCTGGTACCACCCGGTATAAGGCTATATTATATGTGCGTGTGTATATAGGTGCAGGTTAGATTTCAGTTGGTAATTGATATAAATATACGACAACAACGTGAAAATTATCGATTTAATATCACCCCTCTCGTATTTCTTTGATCCCCTTCCATTTTTTTCCAATTTGTCTCAATCCCGTTACTCGTACCCAACAAACCCGTGACGTGAGTGCTATATTATTTACTAGCGGGGTTCGTTAATTTTGATTTTCGTTTTATTTATCTACTGAGCGGAACGTGTTACATAGGTATAATATAATACAATTGTAGGTATACTTATATAATATATATATATTTACACAGATATACGATTGGTCCCCGTTATATAGCAGTCGCTTATATTTTTGTTTTCTCATCCTAACTTATTAGGAAAAAACGTCAAAGGAATATAGAATACTGAACGGAATCATTGGATTTATTTATATTATTATAAATAATACATTTAAATACAAGAATACTCTCTTCTCGTTCCGTCTCTCACTCCATCCCAGTCCACATTTGAAAATTAGGTCCAGATATAGACTTGCGTTAACGCTACAAAGAGTATAGATCTTCATTACTATGATATAATATATGGTATATAGGTAGGTAGTATATAATGTATTATATACTGCAGGATGATAGTTTTGCTGTGTTGGAAATATAAATATATCTATGTAAAATATTCTTCGAGAAAACGAGATGGACCATTATAATATATATATGTATATATCGATAAGGCGCAGAGTTGCCGTTGAATTTATCGTTCGCTCAGTATCGTCGAACTTTTTGCACTGATATTATCATCCTACAGACTACATTTAAATACATAATAAATAATCATATAATGTTCCGAACTTCCAAAGTACCGTTCGGTGGCCTATAAGATATAAAATATGTTACAAGTTGTAATGTTAAATATTCTCAAAGAAAAATCGGCAAAACAACATAAAATCGAATAATATACCGTTCATCTACGACACACGTATCATAGTCTAAGTTCTACAAAATTGCGGGGTTATAAAATCAAACAAAAATTTTTGACTGGACCATATTGTTATGACTCCCACGATCCTAATAATTTCTCTTTGGCAATGAAAGTTGAACACTTAAGATGAGGGTTCCTCCCTCTTTTAATGTTCGGAACTGCAAAGCTATGTATAGCAGAAGTTGAGGTTTCCTACCTTTTTACTTTAGATCCCCTTTTTAGCATATTATATTTTTAATATTTTTTACTAGCTATAAAAGAATATTTTATGATATAATTATTATTAAGTGAATTATTTCAAATTAGGATATCTACTTTTATTTAATATTGAAGTTTTTTTTTAATTTAGGCAAATCTTGCGCTGCTATTGAACATTTTGAACTCCCTGTAAGCTGGGGAAAATATTAATACACATATATATAACCAAATGCAAACAACGCGCAATCAGTAATAATAATAAATTAGAGTTTGGGACTTCTTGCCTTTGCATATTTTTCTATGGTGTTTGAAGAATTTTCTAGGTAAGGTATAAATTTGGCTTGTGAAATCTTGAATTAAAATCGAAAGTTTGATTGCATATTTTTGAGTATTTCGTTACTTTGTACAAAATATACTACCTTTTTCAAGGCAGTTTCGAACAATTTGATAATTGTTTTTATTTCATTTTATATCATAGTAGGTGTATATTGTGCATATTTCCATACATAATTTCACTCCATTTTTTGCTTAACTTTGGCTGCATATTTTAGAGTACCAACTCCCGAACCCTGAGAATTATTAATAGATAAACATTCAATAGTATAATAAATCTTTCAATTGTATTTACTATTTCATCATACATTTTTGTTTGTAATTATTACTAAATAAAATAAACATGTAATTACATACTTTAGAGAATCTTTTTGGTAATTTTAATTTTTAATTGCATATTCGCATGAAGACTTCCAATACTTGTAAGTGCAATAAGTTCTTAACCCTGATAATAATAATGGTACACAATGGTATAACACATGGGATAACGGCATAACGCGACAATCTGAACACGTCATAATGCAATGAAATAATATTACATTAATTTATAGAATTTAAAACAGCTACCTACGTATAGTATAAATATATGATAAGTCTAATAGGTTTCCCTAGACGTTCTGTCTACTGCATTTACTGAAGGTCGTTTTACCTGTTTGTTATGACGTGTAAGGTATATCTAAAATACGGACTTACGTGATCCACAAAAATATCATTAAGCTATCTTTCAACAACAACAAAGCACACACAGCGGTGACGTGATTGAATTTATATCCGCGATAAAATAAGATCGAGATTGAAACAATATATATATGACATATCGTTTTTATTCACGTATATTAATAAGATGATGTTTATTTGTGTCGACCGTTTATGTGTTTGTGAACGAGATGGAACTTTTAAAAGAGGATGTCGAAGACGTTTCGCGCGTTACCAAAAAAATTAATATAAATCGTTTTCACCACACGATGAACAGCACATTCAGTTTTCAACTCTGGCCATCGATTTTAACGAGTACCTTCCTATCTACATAAGGATCACTTGTTGTCATATGTTAATCGTTAATGTATTGGATTTTTAAAATGTAGATTTTACTAGAAAATCGATACAATTTGATAACAGACACAATAGAGGACTATAAGTACGACAGCTGCAGTTGTGAAGCGAATGTTACAAGTTATTATACTATTATTACCTATTTTTGTATTTGCTTAGCAATTAATTTGATTACTATTATTGTTAACCTACATCAATACTGCTTGTACAGCAGATCAACCGCAGTAACAAGCGTGACTATTGGATCGATTACATTATCGTGGTTGTTCGTTATAATGTTTAAGGTACAGACAGATCGTCATTAGTACCGGTGCAGTTTGTTCAATTATTAGATAACTATTACAGACGCGCTATCGGAAGTAGAAAACGAATAACAGCATAATATTAGTATCGATCGTTACACTGCAGCGCGAAGGAATCTGGTATAATATAGTATAACCGACGCCGCCGAATTACATTTATATATTATAGTTTCACGGGGGCGTCTGCAGACGTCATCGGACCCCAGCAACTTAGGACGTTTTCTCTCCGATTTCCTGCCCCTCATCCCCCGGGACCCACGACGTTTCCCTTCCGTATCATACGAAGCAGTTCGAATACCGCAGACAAGAATTGTTCGCGCAGCATCCGGTGTGGTTGCAGAGCGGGCGACACGCACGCACTCGGGCGCCAGGGTCAGTCGCCCAGTCGCCCGTATTATCCGACAAAAAGAATAAAGAAAATGTCCACGATCGGCTTTTTACGACGATAACCCTGCACGCACTGGTAATAAGAGGTGATATCGTTTAAACGGACGAACAAATAATGTTGAATCTTTTATTCTGAATCGAAACGCATGCATTTTGGGGCGATGGACAGAGTCACCCGACACTCACCCCTATTCGCAACGATGCCTAAAACACTCGTTACGATACGCACATATAGCTGGGAAGTTGATGATGGGTGAGAGGAGAAACCAGAGAATAACGATTAATTTATCAAACAAATAACACAACCGTTTTGGTATTCCGTATGCTTATATGACGACGAAGTTTTTATACGATACTGCAGCGGTAATAACATACGAAGATCAAAAGGAGATAATATTTTTAGCTTGGTTCATATTAAAGTCTATATATATTTATAGAATGCACTCTGCCAAGAACATTCGTCATATTGTTACCAATGCGCAGTTAAAGATTAACTGTGAAACGAAGTTTTTCCGAATATACATTTTCGGAGTGTCTGAAATGAGAATATTTTTAAGGTATATTTTTAGTTTGCCATTACTCAAACCACAAAAAGTTGAAAATGCATTTGTGTTTGATCTTGTTTTATGATGTTCTAAATGATCTCGAAATTCTAAAATTTGTATCTAACTTATTTAATGGACGACTATATGTCTATATGTTATAAACTATGGTGTATTTCATTCTTGTGTACATGGGCAGACTCTTCCAGTTCTACAATTCATATACTACTATAGCAGTTGTGAAACGTTTCACTTTAAATATAATTAAATATTTTATGTGAGTTATTCTAGTATATTTCAATTAATAATTTGCAATGTGATATTTACATTAAAATGAGAAATACTGCAGGAACAATATAAAATATAGCACAGAAGAAATTATTATTCCTCAACAAAAAATTATATGCATATGAAATAGGACACTTTTTTGATTTGAGTTGTTTATAAATCAAATGTTTGCCTAATATTGATACTTGATAACATATTCCTATATTTTATATTTATACTGACAAAATATTTAAATTTATAAATATATTATGATCCCAATTTTTTATACAAGTATTCAACTCGTGTAATTCTGCCGAGACATGATTCGATAATATTACAGTGCGATGTATAATATCGTTAAGTTTAAACGCGACGAGTCGTACTCGCTCGAATACAAATTTGATTAAGATCGTATAGATCGGTCTGCTTACACTGCAGAAATTGAGAAATCAATCTGGTTAAACGTGAATTTTTTTCGTTCAGGAAAACTAATAGTTTACCAGTATTATATTTGATAACCAGTAATTTGGGCGAAATTTATCATTTTAATTTCTGACCGGATCGAAATATTATTTACATGCATTTTTAACCATTACAGTAATTTGTTGTTTTTTCGTTTGGTAAAACATAGAAGAATTTATATTTGAGTATATTTTACCAATAATTACACGTTTGGGATTGACATTTATTGATGTATTGAATTGCGCGGAATCGCGATTATGAAGTTTCACCAAAAATTTAAAAAAAAAATGTATTTGCTATGGAAATTATTAATGATTTCTCCCATTTTTTTAGTAAACGTCCAAACACGGATGTGACACGAGTACCCGACACACATCAGTTTAATATTTTTAAGTTATAAACGTATTACCAAAATAACAATAGAACAAATTTTAATATTTAATTAAGTAGGTTAATTTTATATTATTTTAGTTGATGATTCATTTTTAACTACATTTTGATTTTTAAATTTTACTACTAGAAACTAGCAAAAGTATATAGGGATCGTCATACAGTTATAGTTTTATAGGTTTTTATTAAAATCAATTTAAACGTATCTTTTCCAACGTGAACCGTTCGAATGTGTCCCCTGGGCTTATTGGGAATCAGTGTGTATAAAACTACAATCAGACGTAGATCGACGCTTCATGCTACCGTTGATCATAAATACTATATAAATGTTTTTTATTCAATGGGGTACATGATTTTTGTCACATTTTATGATGACCGATATTAATGCGTTTATTATTCTTATCTACCCATTTGTAGAATATATAGTGAACGAATTTGACCACTCTGAAATTACGTGTCATCCCATGCATATTTACGAAAATATTTATTTCACAATAATAATGTTATGATAGTATGTAAGTAATACGTTATAAAAATTACCCGGGTCCCGGAAGTTTGGAGATTAGGGATGGGTTTCTAAAACATCAGTGTTTTCAAAAATGTTGGTTTGTCATCGTACACATTTTTTTCATCGTCGTTTGTCGTTACGCGTTGTCGAAATGTCGTGTAATGTAAAAGTAAGCGGTACATTTATAGCTTTTTAAATGCACGCACACGTACAGACATAACGTATTTAGCATAATACGAGTGCCCACCTATATATGTGAGTAGGATATAATAATATGTATTTTGGAAAGTATATATTATTTAATTAGCTTATTATGTGTGGCCCCACTGGAATTTACAATGCTACAAAACATTGTATGTTTGAATTTGTATGCAGTGTGTTTGTACAATTGTTCGTATAATAGACGCGAGTTTATAATGTATTATATTATATTATTATACAGCTGGTATGGCAGCATATCCTTTTTCGGAACTTTCGGTTTTTCCGTCGGTGGATATATTATTACGTCGACGACGACGAGGGAACCATAATACATTATGCTTCATATAATATTATTATTATTATTATTTAAAATTATACATCGAGGTAATGTATTTTGTTTCCCGATATTGGAAATTAGAAAAAAAATACGCGATATGTAAACGGAAATCGGATCGATTACGTAAAAAAATAAGAATAAAAAAAAAAATCCAGACTGTGAGACAAAAATTGCGGCCCATTAAACATGTTTTTGTTTTCCATTTTCCACAGTATACACACCACAGTGCACCTGCGGCAGTAGTGTTAGTATCAGTGGTAGTATAAAGGAGGTAGTCGATTGTACGCGAGAATAACCGTTCCGTGACCAATCCATTAGTTTCGTGATCACGAACAATCCGGGTTTTCTGGCGTGTGTAATTGACCCGCCACTTTGGTCTGCACACAAATTAGGAGAATGGACACACGGAGATGGTGGTGAAAAAAAATCCAAAAATAAATAATATACGATTCACGGTGTAGGATAGCTGGCTCGACGAATTCTCTGTGTATGTATATATATATATTCATCCCGATTCACTTCACATCAGTCTTCTGCACCATGGACGTCACACATTCAGTTATTGCATTACTCAATATTAGGACTGCGTAGACAGGTATATATCACAGCTGATAGGCAAGCAGCGATCCTCCTTCGTCCCAAAACATAATCGATATATAATAAATTGTATATTTTATCGTTCACTCGTTGATAACTTTTTGTCAGTTATATAGTTTAACAGTAATTTCAAATCATTCTCCTGAGAAATAATGTGATATGATTATAATAATAATAATATTACCGTCGCGTCTGTCGGTAATCACCTAAAAAAGTCCGCCTTCAGGTATAATAATATGTACTTTCGTTGTAATTATCATAATGTTGTATAATATTTGTTAATACCTGTGTACAGGAGTTTATAAAAGCGCTTTCGGTTGTCATCCGCTCTACATAGCCACATCACATAATAACACCGATAATTTCGCTCTGACGTCCTATTGATTTCTCGGCACGACCGTGACGAATATTATATATATAATTATAACACCAGACATTGAATCAAACGTTTTCGTCGCGTTCAAGACGAAGTCATTGCCTACTTGGCCGAATAACGTGCAGAGACGTTATATTGATTGACGTTGTGTGTATTATGTTATATTATGGGCATAATTTATACACGCACATAAATTATGATTTTTATACGCAACCACTAATGAGATGTCTCTATTTGCCCTTCTAAACGATAAATCAATAATGTCGCGGGAATTAACGAACGGATAATTTGAACGGGCTTTGGCTCTTTTGAATGTCTTATAATATGTTGTGCAAACCGGTGAGCTGCTTCAGTCTGAGGTCGATTCTGTACTTAACGAATCACGAGTGGAGAACTTAAGGCGGGTATATATATGTCATATTAAATTCTTTGGATAGAAACGCTGTGCAGAGGTAGGTACGCGCACTCGAAAGTCTTGTCTTCTAAATTATAAAACGTGCGTTTTATTTGCAAATATAAAATGTTCTTTTCTATAATCTTTAGTGGTCCTTGTCGTAGAGAATTTAATTGGCCTTTTAAAAGAAACGTTTGCTCGTCATTATAATCTAATTTAAAACCTTTCAAAAGTCTGGTGAACGAAAACACATTCAGACCGACTCCCTAATACCGCTATACTACGTAGTTCGCACAGTTTTCACTGGTAATGTCATTTTTGCCGGGCGGCTGGTAAACATCCGAGCCGCCGCTTACTTCTTCCACGTCAAATATTACGTTTCAGCCATTTTTGTTTTTATTTGAAAATTCGAAACGTTTACAGTTCGACGTCATACAACTATATAAGTACCCTAATGGTCGTGGTGCAGGAAATTAACTTCGCTATGGAAAACAAAAATGCACGAATACAGTAAACAAAAACTGTTGATTCGAGCACTTTTCATTATACGCATTGGTATATTTATTATTTTCAGCTATTATGTGAAAGGAAAAATAATGATATATTTTGACTTTTCGATTTTCCGAATAACAACAAGGCTCTTTTGGCGCAATAATATAGTTGTCTACGGAGTATGGATTATCTTTCACTTGAGTATTCGAACGACGATACATTAATATTTGAAAATCGTCGGCGTACACAAACATAGCCACATGCATATATATTTTATATGTTTAAACATTTCAAGACATTATATAGCTAAAGGAACAATTTGCGTCAGACGATGATTATTATAGAGCAGTGCGCTGTGTTGTTGTTGTTGTTTTTGATGAACATCTCGACATTTCAACTACAATAAGCACATTGTAAATAATGACTCGTACCATGATTTTTGATTTTAAGTAAATGCTCAACTGACGCGAATTCGTGAACGTTTTGATTTAATCATCGTTGTTTCCATAAAACATTTTATCTTAACATTGTATTTTTAAATATATCATAATAATAGTTTGTGCATGCATAAAAAGCATCGAATTTTAGATAACATAGAACTTCGTACTTTTCTAGTACCCATAGGTATTCCGTATTCATACGTTTTCGTGATTTAATAATTATTTCAGAGTGTCAACGGTTGTGAATAACTTCATACTCAAAATAAATTTGTTAAATTACATACATTATTCTATATTTTATTTTTTCAGTTCGTCAGAGTTGTATTTTATTCAACTATTACAGAAGACATTGCATAATTTAAATGTATAGCTTTTTGTTTAGTTTTATGAAGCCAGGTGGCCCGGCGTATTGTATAGGCAAATTTGATACTCTGGTGATTTTTTATACCATTTTCAACGTAATGTTGTCTACCGTAATGATGATTGGTAAAATATTTAATACTGGTTTCCATTCAACTGGTTTTGATGTATGCATTGTGTATATTATTACGCAATTTGAAAGAAAAGATTAATACAAAACACAAATTGAATATAACGATATAACGTCATACCTACGTCTGTGCTACATAAGGTTTTTTTAAAACTGTGTATAGCGAGAAACATAGTATGACATTAGTTTTACAGTGATGTCAAGTCTGGTAAAATATGCAAAAACGACTTAGTTGCAAGTGTCATAAAATCAATATATCATATTATTATGTAATTCAAATATGTCACTCCTCAATACCTAGTTGCTTACAGTATTTTCAATTTTGACAGTTCCAAGATTAGTCTACATCGTTTTCTATAAAAAAAAATGAATTACTGTTTAGTTTATACAAGTTATTGTAAATATGGATTTTTCAATTTTTGTAAGAAAATAAATATTGAAGATTTAATTGTTGAAGATTAAATTTAAACTTTGATATTTCTGGATACAACATAGACTTTTTCTAGAGAAAAAAGTAAGTTATTAATACAATAAATTCCGTGATTATTATCTTGACCATAGAAATGTATTTATATTGAAAGGCAAGTAGGTATAATATACGAGATATTGCATACATAATTTATGATTTCTTGAAGTAAGTAAATGTTATTTCTAATGATTTTATTGTTATTGAAATTAATAAATCTTGAATATCCTCTAAAGGTGAAAAGGTGAATAAGAGATTATTTTTTGACATTAGTACTTATGGTTTTTGCATGTAATTTGTATCATTTTATTTGTTTTTGAAAAATAATTTTATTAAAAACGAGAAAGGTATCTTCTAAACATTAAATGGTAGTCATTTTTACAAATCTGTCGTACATTCATAATCTGTTTTAAGCTTAAAAAATAAGAATTAATTATAATGTATTGATATTATAATTAGAATAAAGTTTATGCATATCTGTAAATAATTTTGTTATATTCAAAACATATAAACGTTAACATTCATTAGTATACTACGAGACAATTAATTCAGAAATTAATTATTCGTTTGACATTTAAATATTTTTAAATTCAAGTTGTAATAATTATATTTATTTAACCGTCGATGACACTTTACATCCTACATATCGGGTTTTGATTCGAGAAAAATATACTTAAATATGTATTTAATAAATTAATCATCTTTACCAAATTCTATAATGAACGATGACGTTTGAATAAAATTGTTTAAGTTTTAAATTGAAATCATCCAATTAAAGCGCTAAGGGCTTTCTTTCTTGAAATATAGAGGGTTAAAATAGAATTGATATTTAAATAATTATAATAATGATATAATATCTTTACTCTAAGTGGATACCTATAGGCTATAACTATATAATACTATAGCTATATAAAGTATATAATAATGTAGTAATTGTATTAAAAACAATAAGTATAAAGTATGAGAATATTGTATTATGTCTTTTAAATAATTAATAGGTACGCGAATTCAAAAATTTGTCAACTGACACTGCCACCGTATTCATAATAAAAAAAAATAAAGTAAATGTTCATCGAATAATGTACAGAAAATAAAATAATCGTTATTCAATACTGAAATTGGAGATAGAACTCCAACAAAAGTGCGACCATTATTCGGACAGACCTTTCTGAGTGTATATACTATATCCACCGTAATAATAATTATTATTACTGTTGTGTTGTATGTCACAACAATAACTGACATCAGAAATAAAGCTAATAATGGGAGACACACACACACACAAACGCGGCACGATACTGGATAACGTGTGTTTCGATTTGAGCGCACCGTTTTTACTGTTTAAATAACAGTTTTTCTCCCTACACAAAGGTAATCTAATACTTTCGTCTTATTTCGTATATTATTATTTTATTCCTTTTAAATATTACTCGTGGCTTTTGTAAAGTCGAAAGCCCAAAGCCCCACCACGTTAATGACAGAGCAAATAACATATGGAAGATTCGCAGCACACTGTGCAGAGTGGAAATCTGATATAGTTTGAACAAATTACGGAGTCGTACGACTTTTACGATATAATTTGGAGAAGAACTACGAATCATCACTCTTTCGCGCGTTTGTAACCGATACCCAACTAAAAACCACATCGCAGTCGTTACTAGGTATCTTTGAAACAACAACAATTATAATAATAATATGTAATGTAATAAAAAGAAGGTAAATTCACTTTAGAGTTTAAGTGTGTATAGGGTTACCACGGACTTAGTTGTATTTTTTCATTTACTCACCATTACTGCGGAGCACCACGTAGCCATTGTGTGAATCCTTTGACTGATGTCTACGCGTACACTTAGGGTCTAAACGAGTTTTCACGAAACAAAATTAAAAAAATATTAGAAATGTGCAGTATTTTGTGTTAAGCTCTTTTACATCGACGACTTTTCGAAACGGTATATCGAACGACTAATATCAATTATAAAAGTTACGATTCGCGTTTTATTCAGAAACTGTAACACGACACATCGCTCGGTGGGCGATTGAATATCACTTGGTCCACGATCCGCTTTCACAGCACTTTTTATATAATTGCTCCTTCCATTATTTCCACCACCGCGTTTTCTTGTACAAATGGCAGTGGTTACTTTTCGTTACTTTTTTTTCGTCGACAATTATGACCTGAAAAGATGAACCTGGCCGATACGCGACGTGTATTATAGTTGTTTTTTTACATTGTTTTCTTCACTGCAATACACATGCATACGTTATAATATTATTATTATGTATATGGTTACGGTCGTTGGAACCACACGTCACCGTGTATTTAACTGCCAATACGTTATACCGGGCAAGAGGTCAATTTTCACTCTCGTTTTCATCCTGTTGCCAATTATATTTGCTTATAATCGTTTTCGATTAAAGCCAAATCTCCATTTCCGATCACGAAATCGTTTTTTTTTTTATTATTATTATTATTAAACTGCAGTTGCAGGTATGCGAATACATATTATTATTATATTAGCAAAACTGAAAAATACTACATTGACAGTTACTTATTTTAATTTATTTATATTATACACCTACCGCGAATTGTTCATAATTGTACGCATGTATATCATACTGATTTATTTGAATTTTAAACTTCTATGATATATATATAATATATATTATACACTTCTCCAATTATATTTTCTACAATAGTATAATTTAACATTTTTTTTTTATAAAAAATACAACTCAAACATTTTTAATACCTACCTAACTCAGAAATAAAATTATATATTATATATATATTTGTCAAAGATGAAAATAAATATTGTATTTTTAAATATTTTGATAGTAATTATGTGACTGAATAATTTAATTTTGTCATTTTTATGGTATTTTATTTGGATATAAAATAATAGAATGTAATGTTTTTTTTAATTATTGTTATTCGATTTGGTATGACCAAAAAGTAATCCCTTTGCAGCCTACAATATGCTATCAAGCCATATTATAATAATTAGGTATGGTTATTGCATTATATAATATTTTACTGACTGTAAACTAATTATTACTCATTTAAAAATAAAGATAGAAAGAAAAATTACTAAATTATTACTGCATTTTTAATGTTTGGTATAAAATGTAACTTATTTATAAAGTTATTAATTATATGTATATTCTAAGTTATTTATTATATGAATAATTTATCTCAAATGTATTTACTTGGTTGAGATTGATGTTTCACATTGAGATTTTCAATACACATACCTTATATTTAAATACATTTTAAGATATATTTAAGTAGTTTATTAAAAATATAATATTAACTTATTCTAAATTGAAATTGAAGCAATAACTAATACAATTTGATAAGAACATACATTTTTTTCAAGTTCTTAACAAAAATATTTGTTGTTTATTAGAGTTTAATAAATAAATATATATGTGATGTAAAATAAATAAATATAAATACTTTATTTTATATGCAATACATTAGTACATTACAGTGGTTATAATCCAATGTTTTAAATTAATGGTGAACAATTTTTTCATGCATCTAAACATACATTTTTGGAAAGGACAAACGTAATTATTTCAAATATTATATTATATTGATCGAAAAAATTGTAATTTTTTATTTTACAATGTAACAAGAATATACTCGTATGTACATATATAGTTTAATAATTAAAGTGGCCTATTTACAATCAGCCAGACTGTAACGAATTTTAGAGGTTTTTCACGTACGATAACTATTGTTCATAAAAATTGACTTATTATGCGTTTCTATTGTGTTTCTCAGAGGCATTTCAATCTGGCGCCTATTTTAAAGTGAGGATTGTATTTAATATATAATATAATTATACATAAAATACATCAGAATTGTAAATAAGCCTGACTTGCTTAACAATATTTAAAGTTAACCTACTTTTATCTTATAAACATTTAGATGAAAAAAAGTTTAATAACTATAACCATGTATATAATTTTTTTCAAATGAGTATTGTGTCAGAATAAATGAAATAATTTTACATAGTGAATTTAATGATTAAATCACTTTAGTTTTGGAATCTATGAGTTATATTATTAAAAACCTGTGTTGACGTTGTTGGATTCAAGATGTGGTGTTTCGGTTGAAGTGACGGTAGGTGTTTCATTTTTGACGACAGGATTTTCAATTTCGGAGACAAGTTTTTCAATGTTGGCGATTGGTGTATCGATTTTAGTGATAGATGTTTCAGTTTCAGTAACTGCAGGAATTTCGATTTTATTGGCTGGAGTTAGGGTTTCAGCTCGTTCAGATACTGACTTAGCCAAAGAGATTTCTAATACCGATAGTGGCACATTCAGATTATTTTTTTGGGAAACCAGCTTGCTATCACTATTGTAGTGACCTACGTTTCTGCGTTCCTTCAAAGTGTATTCGGAACTATCTCCTTCTGGTTGTTCGTAATTGGTATTGGGGTTGACATCTTCACTGAATTGAATATCTCCTCTCAACGGATTACGGGAATCTTCAACATTGGAATTCACTTTTGCAGGCACTAAGAGTTGGTCCAAATTGTATTGTGGTTGTGATTGATCTACTTGATTAATCGGTGGTATACTAGCATCAGCGCTATACACAACGATCGGTTCCATGGTTGACGAAGAGTATACCCCATTGGAGCTAGGAAATACAATTTCTGGCTGTGATTCCGGGTTGGCTATTGGAGGGTTATAATAATAAGATATAGGATTTTTATTAATAGGTTTTGAATCGTCATAAGTATAATAAATCCACTGTTGATCTTGATTTGGTTTAGTAGGGTTCACTTGTTGGGTTGTGTCGATCTTGATATAGTTTATCACTTTGGTCAAATCATTGTTTTTTTTTTGGTTTTGGTATTCGGGTGTGTTATAGGGTGTGTTTTCGAGGGTAAATTGATTTGCATTCAATGTTTTGGTGAATTTTGGGCTTTGTACGTAATAATCGTTTTGGCTATAACAAATTTGATGAGATAGAGGCGGTGGACAATTATTAAGCCATGGCGGATAGTATAAGTCTGAGTAGTAGATTTGTTGTGGTTGTAACGGCATTTGGTTGTGGGTGGGAATAGTTACGATTGGTTCTTGAAATTCGATACCATAATTTACTTGTACGTTGGGTATGTAATTTTCGGGTTTTATAGTAGTGGAGTACTGTTCTGAAATGATAGGGTGTGTGGAAGTGAATGGTTGCACAGTTGTGGTGTATTGATGTGCTGTGGTAACAGGTTGTACAGTGGAGATGTGTTCTACAGTAGTGGGTTTTCCGGTAGTTATGGGTTCCAAAGTAGCGATTGGTTTTACGGAAGTAAATCCATCATTATTCTTGTTTTCTTCAACCAATTCTGCGATTGGTATGACTAGACGATTCTTAAATTTTAACTTTGATTTAATGATGTTGATTTTATTAATAATTCTATCTTTGATTGAAGGCGTACCAACATACATTTCTGGTAGTTTTTCATTTGTATTCTCACCCAATAACCATTGTGTGTTTAAATCTTTTTCGTATACATTTTTGTGTTCTTCTGGATTTAATTTTGGATTTTTGTCTAAATGTCCTTCGGGATTTACTTCAAGATTTACTCCGGGATTTATTTCAGCATTTCCATCACAGTTCACTTCAGCACTAATTTCTGGACTCGCAGTGAGGTCTTCATTATGATTTACATTTTCAATTTGTCCAACGTTCCCAACTTCTATTAAAATAGGTTTATCATCTACTAAAAAAACTTGGCGATTCCACTCAATAGCTGAATCATCAATTGCACCTTCTTCGACAGATTCACATTTATATGCAGGGTATATTTCTTCTTCCATAAGCGGCTGTTCAGTAGTTGATGGCAAATGTTTTGATATTAAAGACTTTAAAAACTTTAAAGGTTTTATACTTGGAGCACTCTGTGTTTCATATAAAATGAACGTCAGAAGTATTAGTAATCGCATTGAGTTCATCCTGAAATAGAACAAACTGATTTTAAAAATAAATTTAAAATTAAAATTAAAAAAAAAATAGTTCTAAATTGTTAAATTATAATTTATAATACATAATATTAAATCAATAGTGGGTACCTAGAACTTACTGTTGAAGAAAATATACTAGATATTTATACGAAAAAATGAACGCGGTTAGTTTTAAAATATTTATTAAATTAACCACATAATTGCATAATATTTATTTTGTTTAAAATATTTAGATTTTATAGATTTTTATTTTTATTGATATCTAATCTGTTTCCACAACTAAGTGATTGACTAAAAGTTATATGAATCATCTTTTCAAAAATAAAAATTTTTGAGTTTTTATTTTCCATACTTTCTGTATAATCTAACTTAGCTTAAGAAGAGCCCATTATGTTACACTCTGTATATAAAAAATAAGATTGACATCGTGAAGTAGAAAAGATGATGAAAAACCAAAAAATCAGGTATTGTTAACTAAAGACAACACCTAGGTACCTAGTTATAATTAAATTACATCTGCGACACATCTATCTGCCAATTTTTTGGAGTTTTTATTTTTAATTTATATTTTAGAATCTAAAATTTAAATGATTGAATACAACGAAAAAATTTTTTTCAACAATTAGTTATTCGAACACAATACAATACAACCAAATTACGTCGTTATTGACAATATTTGGAAGTAGATAATATTATTTTAATACTAAAATCTTATAAAATCCATATAATTCAACTATAATTCAAATTGATAATTAAAATACGTCAGTGTTCTGTTTTTTTTTATCTTGTGTGATTTAAAGTAAATATGTTAAATGCAGAAAAAGGTTTAAAAACATTTAGTACACGTAGCATGTTTAGCAAATGAAAAGGAAGAAATTATACCAAATTTTTAAGACCAAAATTAGCCCATTCCAGCGCAATGATACTTTTAGGAATCATCAATCATGTTGTCTCAACAGTTTTTGATATTTACTGTTATCAATTTTAATCGTAGAACAATGTATCCAACACCGGTTAGGTATTAATAACCTATTAAAAGTATTTTTAATTATTTTAGACAGTGGAGCAATGAATTATGTACGTATTGGGTTTTTTTTTATTAGTGAGTGTCTTATTTTCATATTGTGTCATCTTTTAAAGCAATAAAATGATTTGATCTTCTACTTCAAGAGAGGTTTCTGGCAAAAGTTGGATCTAATTGGAACTTAGAGAAGGAGGGAATTATGGAAAAATACAAAGCATACATTTTTGACAAAATTATTTTGTTATTTTGTTGTTATACTAAAACGAATAACTGTAGATACATGACATTTTCAACAAATATTTATATTAAAATTTTTTATACATAATAATATACTTTTCAAAATATTTTGGTTTTTTTTGAGCTATTTATAGACATTTGAATTTTAGAATTTTTTTCTTCCAATGTTGATAAAAAGTCATGTGCTCGAATAAAAACTTTGATAATTTAAAAGTATTTCCTATAAGTTGTACTTTTAGTAATTTAAAAATATTGAAAATGCATAAACACAATTCAATAAAAATCATTAACATTTTCAAATCTAGTTTTTAGGCACCGTATTCATAGTGGATGCTTAAGAATAAGTATTGCCTGATCTAATTTTGATAGTTTAAAAAATTATAAAAATTATGATAATAACTAATAGTAATGCTTAAGGTAGGTTAACATTAAAAACATGTAATGCTATTTCTTTTCTTAAGCCAAAGTTTCGTTTATGCATGTAATTTGAGTCATATAGTAAGTAGCTTATAAGCAATACTTATTCTTAAGCATCTATACTATTAATACGGCTCTAAGACCTTGATACAAACTTCCTTATAAGTTGATTTACAGTAACTAAATATCTCAAAAACACGAAACACGCACAATTTTTTTCGAACCACATTCTGAGTGCAAATGTTAAGAAATTAGATATTTAAACAAAAAATTAAGATTTTACTTATTTTGTTGTAATTTGAAAACAATTTTAACATTAAAGATATTACGTATATTTTAATTTACTTAAATAGTTGATATTACAGATAGGTATAGTTAAATATAATACAACCTATCATATTACCAATAACGAAATAAATATTAAACACCTTCAAAAATATAAACTGACAGTCCGTCATCGCTGAGTGATTTTTCGTATCATCTATATAGTATTAATACATTCATAATATATAATTTAATTCAAATTTAACATATTGATAACCGTGACTTGATTAACGTAACACGGCTACACTCGGAACCTACAATACAGGAAAGTGACTTCCCCGCTTTTTTAAAAAAATGTTGTATTGTAATATTTTAGGAAATTGTAGGCTATATCTACATATTATATTATATACATTCAAGAAATAAAAATGTAAAAAAAACTATTTTATCAATCGTATAAAATTAAATTTCAACGTATTTTATGAATATTTGAAATAATTAATATGAGTTTAAACCAGAATTATTTTTGCCCCATATTTTTAAATGACTTAATTGTACACCTTTATTATATACTAGTTATTGGTTTTGAACTTAACAGAAACTGTTTTAATTAAAAATATCAGTTGTAAATAATAATTAACTTAATTGAATAATTTTTGTTGTAAAATTTATAATTAAATGGGCGTTTATTACCTATACATGCGTAACATAATATTTAAACGCTAATTGATATAATAATAAATAAATGAGAATATAATATTTTTAGTATAATGTTACAAAATATATTACATCTTTAACTAACCAAGAAATATACCTATTCGTTTTACGATGGTTTTGTTTTTTTTAGCTTGATCATATTATTTTAGATGTGTTATCGCTTGTCCCGTTTCTGTTTCTTGGGAAGAGAAGCTACTAAAATGTATTACTAAAACCATATTATATAAATGAATAAGGAAAGAAGTTAGTTTTAAAATGTTCCAGCGTTAATCATAAACCTACAGAAAATCAAATATCAATAAAGAAATTAATTTTAGTATCATTTTATAATTTTAAGATAATTTGAGACTTTTTGGGTAAACTGAGCACTGCTAAAATCAATTTTTTGTTATGCATGATTTAATTTTTACTTAATATACTGAATTCGTAGCCTAAAGATTTAAACATAATAAAACCTATAGGATATATTTTTATTAGTCGACCCCCCAACGAAGAGGGAAGTAAGTTACTTCAAGTAACTACATTTTTTTTCATTTCGGTATTAAGTTTTTCTGGATTTCCAACGATGACTGAATCTTATTGTCTGAATTCTTTGATTGATTTATGCTACTATCAGCTTCTTTGGAAATCCAGAAAAACAGTTAAACCAAATTGAAAAAAAAAAATTCTTAAAATTGAGTTCTTAAATCTTTATTAGGGGAGTTGAGATATTCATAAGCATTTATTATTACTTCGAATTTTGATTAAAACTGGAGAAATGCACGGAAGACATAGGTTGCGTCGACAAAATCGATATTGGTAATTCATTTGAAATAAATAATAATAGACATTTCAGTCCTCCGGAACCCTTTCCGTTAAACCAATATGTGTCTCTTTATCAAAAATAAAATGTTATCTCAGTCCAAATTATTCGTTAATAATTAATATTATATTTTATATCAGTAATAAATAATAAGTTTGTTTTTTTTTTACTAATATGGTTACTATGGTAAGCTAGGGTGCTTCATTTAAGAAAATCTATTTAAAAATTTTCCCATGCAAAATGCCAAACGTACGTAAAATCTTAATCAGAAAAATTAATTTGATGTTAGATATAGTATTATTTTAATTTTATTAATTGTAGACTATTTATAGTAGATATTTATTAATATATTATAAAAAATTATTAACATAAATTTATTAAAATTTCTAACTTTACATGAAATATATTATTGACGATTAATATAATATAGGACGTCTATAATTGGTTATAAGTTATACAAGTGATGTACATAATAGCATATTTTGATTAGAAATTAGATAAGATTTTTAGTTTCTAAGTGTGGCGATGCATGTATTGATTTTAAAATGATGACGTGTGTCGGTTTTTTTTAAATTTTTTGTCTGTCTAAACGATATGTAGTCATAATAATGAATCAATTTTCAACTTCAGTATCAATGTGTCAATCTTTTCCGGTGGGAAAGTGAATCTAGCTTTACTTCACTGTTTTAGTTGGTGCAAATTTTTAGTAGTTTTCAAAAGCGTTAACAGAAAAAAAATTAAGGAAAAATGAAATTTTTAGGAAACATTTATTTTAGTTTTTGGTGTTGGTAACTCTAAATTATATTTGTTTTTTTATATTTTTGGCACTTAAATAATAAACTATATTGGAAAACCAATACAGAGCACAATCAAATATAAATTAAAGTGAAGCTGCAAATAGTAAGATTAGTGGGTTTCATTTTGTTCAATGAATATCTTATAGGTATATTTATGTGGAAAAATAAGGAAATATAAATTTTGTATATTAAAAATAAAATAATTTTTATAAAATATTTTTATTTTAACGTATATGTTTTAAAAATAATATGTATTTCATGCCTAATAATAATAGAAGGGTACTTTAATGTATTTAGTTTATCATTTACCACACCACATTGTTCGTTTATACATTTCGGAGGAAAATAAAAAATTATAATTTTGATTGTGTAAATATGATAGTCATTTTATGTTTAAACAAAAATAATGAAAAATTTATTTATTTATTTGAACCTCAGGTTCTAATTATATTATTAGTATAATGTATTTTCTATACCAAATATATAATTTTTAATTTAAAGACTTGAAATTTGAACACTAATTTACTTCTTTGAGTTATGATGGTCAAACTTTCTATAAAATCTTAAATGTTTAATTTCTTTGGGTTTAACTAAGTAGTGTTTTTAATTTTAGAAATTTGTATTTACTATCGTATCATTAAATTCATTGTAAATTATGATACTCAATATATTTTAAATATTATCATTACTCATACATAGGTATATTATTTTTTATCAACACTTAAAATCTAAAACATGTAACATCGTATAAACAGTAAACACTATAATAAACATCAATCAACTCCCAAAGGACAGAATTAATTGCTCTTCAAATGCGATGATTTTATTATTGATTTCAATTTTATAACAATACCTTACAGTCTTGCATTGGTGCTTTTGATTTATTTTTTTTAAATGTGAACAACTATTAAATTTACTAACAGACATTATTTTGATATATTTTTAAATAGGTACCTACTATTCAACGTACTCAAATTATATTGATTGGGTATTTGAAAACTATATGTATAACATTGATAAAAACAGCTTCACAGTTTACTAAATATAGTTTTATATTTGTTTTTCATGGTTATAGTAAGGTGTATTGATAAAATATATAAATATTATGATATATTTTTTTCTTTAATAACTGGTAAGTACATTTCTCAAAAGTTTGTCATATTTTATACTTATGACGGGCTTACGTAATTTAATTGACGAAAAAAAACTTTATCCGTAGCTATTTTAAATCAAATAATTACCTTATAACATTAATAATAAATAAACAAATATTTATTTTAATTCATTCTGTAAAACGAGGATTTTGAAAAATTAGTTGAATATAGAATTAGATTTGGTTAAAAATAATAACATTTTTAAATGTTTTGTATTGTGTAGTTAGTTTATCTTTATTTCTGTATCTATGAATTAAAAATTATAATTTTTTTCAAAAAGAAGACAAAAATATATTAATTTTTTTTAGTTTCTTCATAATATATTTTATACCATTTATTATTGAGTTAGTATAGATTATATATAAGTTATCTATATGAATAATTGCAATCGTCTTTGAACGACTGATCGATCACTAGGTATTAAATATACAATTCTAGGTATTATAAAATGTACTTAAATAGTGTATGTTATTTATTCTATTGGAAAAAAATTTAAAATCTGAAATGCACAAGAGCCATAACTAAAAATGTCAATAAAATTTAATAAATGTTAGTCGATAATAATATATTAAACGACATTATTTATGACATTTGAATAAAAGTTTAATCGAATAAAATGTTCGTGTCTAGTGATATTACATAGAACTATAATAAATATTAATAACTGTAGATTTACGATACTACAAAACAAAACAATAATTTACTTACTTGAAGAATAAAATCAATATGCCTGGTCAAGTGCTATTCCTATGAGCTGTGGTCTGGAACTGTTCGACTTGTGCTTTGCTATTAAATATATTAATTCGCTATCAGGTATATTTATACGTTTATATATGGCTTAATGGCGAACAGCATACGTACAATTAAATTCACATTTAATTTGGTCGGACGATATTTTAGTGTTGAATCGACATTCCTGGGCCAATTTGGACAAATGTCTATTGCCAACCGTCGGAGGCAGGTACCCACGTTATGGTATGTAGGTATGTAGTTAGTAGGTACCTACTAGGTATATTAGCATTTTAATATAATGTGAAATTAATTAGATAGAATTCAAATGAATAGCTCCGATATCGATTTACAGCGATAAATACTTTTTTTGTCCCGAATAATGAGTAGAGGTGCCAGGTACTTATAATTATTATAGATATTTAGGTAGATATTCCTGTACTTCGAAAACGTATGGATAATTATCAATGAAATTATTTTTAAGTTTAAATTATATTTACTTTTAGTGTGGTATAATTCAATCTATATCAATATAATATACAAGGTGGGCTGCGTCGTTTTCCTGTTTTCCTGTGTGAAATGTTAACCTTATAGAAAACTGGGTATTTAAGGATATTTTACGTTTGAAATATACTCAATATTTTGGTTGATTTTGGGTATAGTTAATACTCGTAATTATGGTTTGTTCCCATTTAATTATTGAATTTTGGATTTAGTTAAATAAAAATGAATTATTTATTTCACTGTATTAGTAGAAAAAATATAAAACATGTTGACGGTAATCATATAAGTATATAACACAATCATAACAATTTAACGCTTACATTTAATAATACAATAAAATCGTATTAATTGATTTATAATGTAACGACTACAGAATAAAATATCTGATATTATATACGTTTATTGACGATAATAAATGGAATTATTTTCTTAATTTTATATTTTTTAAATCATTTACAATAGGTACTAACATAGTTATTAGTATATTTTAGCAAAACAATTCTTAGGGCAAAAAATAAATTGACATCTATATATATAAAATAAAATCGTGTTAATTACACTATTTATAACTCCAGAACGGCTGAACCGATTTGGCCGAAAATTGGTGAGGAGGTAGCTTAGAACCAGGAGACGGACATAGGATACTTTTTATCCCGTTCCCGTGGATTTTCCCGAGCCATTTTTCCAGCAAAAAAACAAACCGAATAATAGGTTTTAAATTTTTGTTTATTCTATCTAAGGTTGCTAATTGCTATTGGTTATAATCGAATATAATTTTAGACCTGTATATTATATATGCCCATAATAAACAATGTGAAAACATTCGTAATTACGTATCTACACAACTCTCAGGGTCTGCCTATCTGTAAATATACTGCTTGCATAATCAAAATCGTGTCTCACGGGCAACACCGGGCGGGATGGTTTAGCGGGATGACTGACTTACTGACTGATCAACATCGAGCTTAAAGCTTGACATTTTCATGGTACCTCCGTACCACCATGTAATTATGCACTAAGAAAGCATCTTCCAGAATTCGCATTTTAAAGTGGTGCTTCCACAAGTATTTAGAGATTCGAGAAGATCGATGAACATTTTTAAGTTTTGAACACCACACATCGAGTATTAAATAACGAATTGAATAAAGTTTAAAACATAATATCGAGTTGGCACTTTTAACGGTAAACAAAGTGCACGGGATCAGGTAGTTAATAATATAATTTAAATAATTGATATTAAAACAATAATTGTGATAGATTTTAAATTTAAATAAAAATTATATTTTCCACTTGACAGAATATTATGTATGGTTTATAAAATATGCTTATACCTATTTTAAATTTATAGTTTTTTTTAAATTGATTATTGTTGATTATCGCGCTTCTATAACAATAAACAAAGCTTTACTCAAAAATCGGTTAGAAAAGTACCCACCCCAAAAATATATTTATGTTAAAATAATAAGTTTCCTCTTATCTCGCTAATATCTCTTTTAATTATCACTAGAAATGTTTTTTTACCTATGCCAAAAATCACTATATCCATTTAAACTCGGACGGTTTTAGCTTGGACAGCCATGAACCGCATTTTTCTTCATTACGTTTAAAGGTGTTTTTATCGAACAATTAAATTAACTCTCGACATGACACATATGTTGCTCAATCGCACTACATGTAATTAAATTCCGCTATATAAATGTTATTCGGTTAAACCTATAATAATGTAACTTCAAAATTAAAAATAACATAATTAATACATTTAAATATTTCAAATATATTTTGAACAAATTTAAAATTGCTAATTTGTATTTTGTTACTATGTTGTGTAAGCTGGTAGCTATAATAGCTGCTGAAACCATTTTGGCATTAGCACAATAGCGTATTTTTAAATCTATAAGTAGGTACACACATACCGACATACCTACCAAACCAATATATTGTTCATATTTTATGTACGATCGGTATTCTATATTTATGTGTGGAAAAATGATAAATATTAATATGAGATCAGTACATATGATTTAGGTACTTTTTTACAATACACTGTATGAAACTATTTTGACACTATATGGAAATTTAATTTTTGAAACATAATTACATATTTTCTGTAATAATTATACCTGCATGTAATACATATATTACATATATTTCTAACACACATTGCAATATTTCTGAAAATAATCTTCAATTTAAAATGGACATAGTCCATAAAGTCTTCAATTAATTTAAATTAGTTTATAACGCAACAGGTTGTAACACATTTTGATTTTCGAATAATGAAATTGTAATTTTAATTACAAGAACCAGATCTCATTTATTTTATTTCTTACAAAATCTATAATTTAAACTCAATTACAATTATATTAAATTGTTACGTTACTTATTTTAAACAATGTTATGTTTTTCAATCTTTCAATCTTTTAATCTTTTATGTCGTCACTCGGCGATTGTAAAATATATGTAGGTTAGTTTTAATATTTATGAAAATATAAGAACAAAATCATATTTTTAAATACTGAAGAGTAATCTAAACGCAAACATAATTCTTTAAACGATTTCAAACGAAACTCAACTTCCTATAAAATATACTAATATTTTGTTGAAAAAATTCTATCTTAGGAGAGATTAACACGGTGGATCATAATATTACAATAAATTATGTATGATTGTTTTTAATTTTATAAAAAAACCTAACAATTAACCATACATCTTTATAAAATACTTACATCGTGTGTGATAAATAAAGTGATTCGCAAGGCATACTCCCTCTTTTTTTCTTCGATTAGTTATTCAAAAATCCGATTTTTGAATTTTTTAAATGTACTTTATGACCATATTTTAAAATTCTTGAGAATGTTTGTACTACTTAAGGAGTATCTTGCGAAGATACAAATTTCTGTTTTTTTTTTTTTAATGAGACGCTCTTTTCTACTGTAAATTATTTAGTGAATAGTTTTTCTGAAAATGTTGACGTATCAAAAACTGTACGAGCAGTTTATAAATTAATTTTCTGGACTAAGGAAAATGGATCCATGATAATGGGTTTGTAAGATATAGGGGCTATGGTGGTTTGAAATTTTTTAAACATGATCCAAGTATAATAAATATTAGAATATATGTAACTATTTTATAGTTTTGAACAAGCATTTTTAAGAATTATTATTCTGAGTGAAAATACTTTAACAACTGAGAAACTTCACAAAAACACAGTTTGTATCGTTATAAAACAGTCCTTAGATAGTACAAAATAATTGAAGATTTTGAAAACATGAGATATGAGTTTATTTAAAAACTCTAAAAATCAGAACATAAATAAATACGTTACTAAAAATTATGATAGACATGCTTGATGAATTACGCTGCAAATACCTACTTAAAAACAATTGTTTTGCAACATTTACTAGAAGTTAACTTTTGTTTTTACATTTTACTATTTGCTAGTATATATAAATATTTATTTTTTTATAACCCTTTGTATTATGTAAAGTAATTTAATTTTTTTAATTAATTACACGTCATTGCGAGCTACAATAGCATAAATTTAAAATAATGGCAACAATTTTATTATTTTAAGTAATTATGACTATCCAGACGTATCGGATAGCGAAAGCCGACCCTGCATGTCGCCTTCTCTACTATAAATATTAAATAATAATATTATTTTGATCTATTCCTTATTCTATCTGGTCTCTGCTTATTAGTTATTTATTGTGAACTGAATACGTATCTCACTTAAAGAAACTCGTCAAGTCATAATCCCTGGAACTTGTTTTATTGCTCACACTTTTGAGATGTATAATATGATATTTAACTGTACTTCACCTCTTGAGCTTATTCACTAGCTACACTTCTTACATATTGTAATATACAATATTACGTTCTTTGTATAATTTTCAGTTAAAACATTTTATTGTTTAATAGTTTGTGTCTCTTATGAGTCATGGCTTTGATTTAATTTATAGGCACTCATTATTTAATATTTAATCACATATTGTACATTTTTACTAATTTAAAAATGTTAACAATGAATTATTTATCACAGGATTTACAGCACTCAGAGTTTTTAATGAACTCGGACATATATTTTTTAGACAAGTGTTTGAGTTTATGATTAAATAATGAATCACAAGCCGTTGGGACAAAATAAATGAAACTGATTTTGTATATATCATATATGACGTCATGATATAATTTTATTAAAAATATCTGAAAAGTATGTAATATATATATACGTTGTAAATATATTTTATTTTGATAAAATCCAAAACGTGTATTAGTGATGGTTTTTTTATATCTACACAATATAATGTTGACCGTTTTTACTACGTTCATACTATTTATTAAACAATAGTGTTGTCGTTATATTTGAAATAATGACAATATAAATACCACGTGTGCAAGACGTGTACCTATACAATTAATCTTGTATTTATTAAAAGGCATTAAGAAGGATTAAATAATTGCATTAGGTTAGGTTAGGTTGGCCCATGCATTAGTTATATGTGGTCTTAAATTCGTGTTAGTTGTTTGGTGCCCTAAACGAATTGGTTTAACAGACAAAATATTTAATTTATTCGGTCATATAATTTCAAAGGCGCAGCGTTATTGCATTATATCATTGAAATCCAGATGAAATTGTATTGATGTATTTTTTATGTATAAACTGACTGATCTTTGACCATTACAAAATGTTCGCGTTGACAGTCCACATTTATTAAAAATTATCGATTTAATGTCCCTCAAGTTAAAATGTTATCATTGTTCTATAGCGAGTCACAAGCAACCAAATTCGTTCTAAGTAGAATATCAGAATAACTAAATCACTTAATTATAAGTTATGATTTAAACATTTTTCATTTTTTTCATTGACAAAAGGTCAAAATTAAAATATATGGTATCCTAAATTTATAATATAGTATTAATTAGTTAAGTTAAATTGTATATTCTTATTTACTCCATACTATTATGTGTATCTGTTTCAGTTTAACATTGTACTAAGTATTGTACACTTACCTCCCGCAGGTGCCAATTATTTAATAAATAAATAATAAATAATTTATGATTACACTTTTGGTCAATCAAAATTGAACTAAATGTTTCACTAATTTTTAAAAGTTATTGAATATTGATAAACTTGTATTATTTAAAAATGAGTTGAAAATATAGGTTAAAAATATTATCTGTTAAATAATCTATAAAAACATTTATGGTCACAGATTATTATTGATCACTATATTTGTGTGAATTTTATTATACTGATAAAATATCTTCAGTTCGTCTGTTAGAGTTCGCGGGACTAAGTTTTCTGAATATATTTTATAATACCTATTGGCTCTAAATAATATTAATGTATAGTATTGTTATTATTGTTCAAAGATTCAAACACAATATTATACAGCTCTAAAATTTTCCTTAAACATAATATTCACATATAATTATTGTTGAATATTTCGGATGTATGTATATATTTTAATATAATAATCCAAATGTAAATTGTAATCCTATTGTTTAAAACTATTGTTACATTATTCTCGTGAAAGTCAGGCTATATAGATAAAATTGTGACTGCCATTCTATAGAACGGATACTAAAATTATATTTTTTTAACATTTTTATCTATTTATTTCTCGCTTTCTATTAATTTTATTCAGTGAAATTTATGTGGAAATACCTTAATGGAAAACCAATTGTGGAAGTAAATTATAAGATTCCTAGAAACTTTATACACTGTAATATTTTATGTTGAACTTTCAAAAAAATCTTTTTGAATAGTACTCATACTTTTTGTCGTCTTATTTTTCAATAATTAATTATTAACACTGTTTTTTCTTAAAAACATATTAACATTACTATATGATATTTCTCATTTCCAGTTGACTCTTATAAATTATGAAACTTCATTATTTTAGCGAACGTTTATTTATTTTCCATTAACATGTGGAACAATTCAAATTTCAAACATAAAATATATCATTCAAACTTACAGTTTTAGTTAATACATTTTTAAGAGGAAAATAGATTGTTCACGCAGTAATACCTACAGACTACATTTTATTTTGTGACGAAAAATATTAAAGGTATAAGTATAATAATATTTATTTGGCTTGAAAAAGCGATAAAATAACTTAAATGGAAAAAAACAAACGGACTTAAGACAGTTTGTATATGTATATTGTATTTATGTATATTTTTAAATTAAAATTTAGTTTCGTATCTTTAAGACCTAGGCCTCTGATGGTGTGGCACTGTCGGGTTGAATAGTTCCATTATTGACTTTTCAGGTATGTTGTATTCTCTAGGTCTTAGTCTGCTAAAATCACCGTTCACGTCCACGTATGGTCTTTCCATCTCCAAATTGGGTTGCGCGCCTGAATCCAATAACTGAAAAAATATACAAATTTTTCGTTCGAATTACAAAAAATAAAAAAATAATAGGAAGTATATAATAATATACCTAATGTAATCAGGTACACGAGTTTATAAAATGTAAAATGTATTAAATTAAAGATGCGGAGCTTTAATAAATTCTTAGTCAAACATTAAATACGGTTTGCTTTGAGTTTATTCGGATTTTAGTTATGATATACATTTTTTTGATTACACGTCGTTTGCTTACTAAACAATGTTGTATTGTATTGTGTGAAATAATTTTGACACGTATATACTATATAATATATAAAGTAATTAAAACTATACATTTTAGATATAAGCTGTAAATTACAAATTTAAGTAACACGAAAATTGAATAGACGGGTTTGTAAATTTAACCGTTTACTTGTATATATAAATACGCATTTACCCATTAGTTATTGGCCATTTACTTATTAGTTTTCTTAACGTACTTATTTCTTGTATGTGAAATGCTTCATACATATCATTTTTATTTAACTTTTAAACGTTTAAGAATGTTTTTATAATCAACGTAATAATATAAACAAAACAAATAAATCAAGTTTTCACAGACAAGAAGTCTTATACCATCAAGGCATCAAGTATTTAAATACAAATTTATATCAAATGCCTCAACTGAGTAAATAGGTATTATACGCCAATGTTTTCTATTTTTATCATTGAATGAAATATAATAAACACTTATCATAATAATGATTTAATACATATTATATGTAAATTTCGATGTTACGATTTCTCTTTAGAAACAGATGGGTACTTAAATATTTTATCGTTAGTGTTCGAATCGAATCCTTACTGAGATTTGGACATAAAATGTAATAAGGTTAACTATTTGCGGATGATACGATTTTTTACGCACTACTTCCTGCATCATAACGGCAACGGATAAGCCACTTTATTTTGCATTGTCCAATGTGGCAGTGCACACAACGCACGTCGTTTACGTAACTATATGCACATTTGTCACACCCGGAACAGAAAAAGATAATACATCACAGTTCAGAAATTTATAATTCTGATTGTTGAAATTTCTTTGATGATACAATTTTTTTGTTCATTACTGTTACAATAAAATTGAGTTAAAAACGTCAGCACGTTATTTAAGGTCGATGACAAGACGTGTGTAGATTTATCGTTACCGATTAAATGATATTAACTTTTACTTTAAAAACAATAAAAAACAGTAATACCATGACTTATAAGTTATAAGGTTTACTAGTCTTTAGGTAAGTATTTATGTTAATGATGTATTATGATATTTTATATTCACAATAATACCCGATATTACCTATTGGTTATTTGTACTCATAGATCGGTGTAATATTTTAGTAAACAATTCGAATAGTAATAAAAATTTAACAAAACATTAAATTCAGTGAAATATTTGATACATCATTACTGAGTAGTAAGTATATATTTAAAGATTTTATTGGATAAATAACTTAAGATTTAACGTGACTCGTGAGCAATCTATTTTAGTGTTAAGATAAATTAGGTGGGCACTGAATTCTTCGCCTATAAACTCAAAACACAAATAAACTGTTTTTTTATTTATGAATATATATATATATATATTATGCATATTAGTTATAATCATAAAACTGCGAATGAATACATGAATTGGCTAAATTAAATTTGAAAAGTTTTTGATATCCAAAAAAAGTTTTAAATTATTGGTTTTTGATTTAATTGAATTATTGCCATACTATTACCAATGAGGCATGATTTATTATTCCAAATTATATTAATTTTGAATTAAATGTTATTTTAATTATTGTTTGATTGTAACCTTATTGATAGCGAGAATACATAAATTGAATAAATAACATATTGGTTTTTTTTTACTTTTTAATTTATAACTGTTATCTGTTCGTGGTTATACATATTTCTAATTCTATGGGGACCGATATAGCTATTGTGGGTTTAATAAATTATGTGGATTTTCTACTTGGAAAGTGCCCTAAAAGTTTCATATATAGCGTGTATTGGTTCTAACCTGTAATCATATTATTCTGTTATACCTACCAATTTTATGAACAAGATTTCGATTTTTTAATAGGTAGTTACTCTTTATTTTGAATAATAAAAATGTATAATATAATAATTATTAATAATCATCAATAAACCCATATCAATTTTTAAAAGATTACTTTTACTTGCAATATTAGTTAAAAATACTTATGTTTAGTCAAAAATGTAAGTAAACAAATACCTAATATAATAAATAAATAAAAAGCTTTTCCTAGATTTTTTGCCCTTATTTCGAATATAATCGATAGGTACTCGGATGAAGTGATTACATAATATCATATCGATTTATCAGCTTAATATAATATGGTTATGGTATGATTCGTGGACACCAATATATTAAACTTGAATTTCCTGCAAAATCACGCTCACGACCACATAATTGAAAAACGATTCTCGCTGTAATATTACTAATATATACGTTATATATTATATTATACAGGTAGCTGGGAGGGCTATAAGAATCCAAAAAATAACTAAATGGAACGTACAATTCTATAATTTAAATTCACGGTCCGTAATATTCCGAATATTCTAGAATTCGGAGGTAATATTACCACAAACATTTTTTCATATATTTCATTCTTATTTCAGATGAGAATTCAGTTATTTGTAGATTGTTTCTCATGATTTGATCGAAGTTTGAAATAATACTTTTAACAAAAATATATGTAAATTATAAATTGGTACACCATAAAACAATAAAAGTCACAGAGTGACAGATGAAATTCAAACACTACAGCAAACCAAACAATCCACGTCCCCGTATTACCGTCAACTGTACATCTGTATCACTTCGGTTAATTGTAAATTCTGTCCCGAAAACGTTCAGGTGATATGTTGGAGCATATAATTTACTTATTGTAGAACACGGACCGTTACATCCCGAAAAGTAAAATCCAGAAATAAAATAAAAAACAATAATTCTCAAAATAGTTTTGTTGATGCCATACTATTTTTATGTAACATCATATCAAACTAAAATAAATAAAAAGTATATTGAAAAAAATCTTAACATTATAAAAGTTACCATACGTATTATTAAGTGGAAATATGGCTATGAACTATAATAGTTATGAGTTATAACTTATATAACACAGCATTATCATACCTGATAGAAATAATTATAGTTTAAAATATAATAAAATAACTTGTTTAGTTACTACATGAAACGAAGAATACCAATTTGAAGTTATAGTTATTTATCAGCACTTGCTTTGGGTACTATGCAAAAGTCTAATTATTTCCAAGGGTATGTTCAATGTAAACCGCAACCCCAATAGTAATTTACAAATTATACTCACAATAATGGGAAGCTATTTTTCCGTCTATAATATTATTCCTGATTCGAGCACTTAAGATAATTATGTTATGAAATCTTTCATTGGTATATTATTATGAGTTATTTATACACGCAGAGTATATTTTAAGTTTTTATGACGCGCTGGTTTGGTTATATTTTATGTTCTTCGGCTATTCTTCATTTTGATACCAACCGATTAAAAAGAAAAATCTATACTATATAATGGGTTTAATAAATAATAATAACAGTAATAATAATAATTTGAATACAACAACAATACCATTAGGGGTAATACAATAGGTAGTAGTTGATTTTCTTGGCTTCTGTTTATTTCGTAGTCATTATTTAATGTCAAATATTTTTTCAGCGTTTTTTTTTTTAAATAAAAATCATTTATAATTATTATTTTTCAAATTGCTATAAAAAATAGCAACGAAAATTCACTAATTTTATAATTTATTTTTATTATTCGTGTTGTATTCCGTTTGAATGGAATATAGTGCAACTAAGATCGGAGTGAAAATGGTGGATCGTAAAAACACCGCGGGCGTAGTACGACAGGTAGCAGTGTTTTAATAAGAAAATGTTCATCCGCCACGTATATATCATTACGTCATCATGTCATTTTTGCGCCTCCGTACGGGCTGTGAATATAATATAGGTACACTCATATATACACTTGTATAGAAAATAACAGTCGTTTAACGAGTAAATAAATCACGCACTAATGAAATTGCGATTAAGCGTTTATATGCTGTACCAAAATATATTAATAATATTATGTATATCCTGATATATCCATGATGTACCTACCTGCGTATAATAATATAAAATGTAAACGAAAAAGAGAAAACTCGCGTGGAATATTACGTAAAATAATGTAGTGCCAGCGCTGCAAGAACTGTTCCGCGGTTGTTATCCGACGAAAATCTTGGCGGGCCGAGAGAATAGTAGGTATCATCTCGCCATTGAAACCGCTTCGCTTAGAAAAACAGAGCTACACGCGATAACCGTAAGGCGATGATATTATAGTAAACTGTTGATGCGAGTTGGTATACATATTAATTACGTAGTTTCCGGCTATCGCAGGTATCTACTTACGCAATCACGGTGTTATTTTCTGACTGATTTCGACGCACGTTCGCGCTTTTAGAGGACGTCGGCTGATTATTTGTTTTCTCTCTCTCTCTCTCTCTCTCTTTTTCCCTGACCAAATTTGCATTTGCCAGAAACAAACTTGTTTTGTTAGCTTCAACTTGGACTGAATTAAGTAGGTACCTATTGAACTTTTATCAAACTCAAAGTTTAGATAACATTGTCTCGTACTTGGCTTTTTTACGGTATTTCAATCTTTTTCACAGTTATGAGTAGGTATAGTTTAACAGGTACCACGCTAACGTATCGCAGAACAATTTAAATATTGTACAAATACGACCTCTTAATCTGTTAAAAATTAAAAATATAGATTTACCTATATGCTGCATATATCTATTTAGGTATATGCTATAACTAAAATTGGTTGTACCGAACGCGCAATAACATTGCTCTTTATATTGTACGTTTCAAAGACAGAACAGCTCACACGGGTGTGACGTCCTCGCAAGAATAGTACCTACCTATGCTACAACACGACATTTTAATACGCTGGTTTTTTCCAGTAAGTAAAGACTTACTTACGAGCAATACTTATAATAATATCATAATACTGTGATCGTCATCGCATCGTCATAGTCGCAGGCCCTAGGCTCTCGTTAGTTCAGGCACACGGGTCGGAGCATTGTGAGAACTGCGAAAGGCACCGTTTATAGATAAGAGATATACATGATTTATAAAAAACGAAATAATTGCCAAAATAACTTCCGAAGAAACGTATGTTATAGATACCTCTATGCTTTTCCGTCGTACGGTAATATCGTGATAATAATGTGTGTCTATTATGTCGTTATTATAACACGGCTTATAACAATATACACGTACGATATCTCGAAATGCATCAGTCACCGTCGATGGTTACATAAAATGTAACAACATTAAATCGTTACATATATGTTATAATAACAATAATAATAATAAGAATAATAATAATAATATTATTATGTAGCGTCGCCGGGTCTTATTGTTATATAGAGTATATAATATTATTATATAGAAACATACCTACATATTATTATATTATGCGAGAACGCGCGTGTGTGTATAGGACCTACGTCGTCGTTGTGTTATATTTTATAACTATTATTATTATTATTATTATCCAACACACTGCAAGTGTACCTACACGCGAGTTATTATGCGAGTAATTCACACTCTCGTACACACGCACGCATTCGCATTTTTTACGTAATTTACTGCCGAATTTCATCGGGTAACAGAATACAATATAATATATAACACAACTATACGTAGGTGTTATGCGTGTGTTATTAATTTTAGTTTGTACATTTTTTTTTTCAAATTTGTTGTTTTTGTAAACCAGATGTCGTCTACCGGTAGACGTGTACGGTGTATCCGTGTTCTGGGATCTAAAGATATTCGGAAAGGTGACCTCTATATAATTATATGTATGCGTAATATATTATAAGATATATTTCAACGATATAACATTATATTATTATACGTGCGCAGGGCAACAAAGATATTGTATACGGCCGGTAGTAACAGTGACCGGTTTTTCAAAATTCTTGCAAAATCATCGCATGTGATGTTAGACAATAGTTATACATAACTTTTGGAGTTTGAGTACAATAAGAGTGTATATTTCGCCTAATTTTATATAGTAGTGCTGAAAAACACTATTTATTATTTTCAATTTGTTTAATGATTGACCACGAAATTTCAGAAATTTCAATTGATATTTATTATTATTTAAAAGCGATTCATTGTTTTATAGATTTTAAAAAAATAGTCTTAATCCATTTTAGGTTCCTAGCCGAGCGGAAAATGTATTGGTCTTGCAATAATGTGGTTTTTTTTTTTTTGATTTATGTTGACAGAATTTCTGTTTCTTGGTCAAAAAGCTTGAAATGGGTCCTAAGTTCGAAATAACTCATAAGGTGCTCTTACAAAAGTCACGAAATATTGAAAAATGTTGTTGCATTTTTTTATTTTTTTATAAGTGTTTGAAGTTAACATTTTGATAAAGTTGGATATTTAAACGAAAAATAACCCTTTTTCATGAATCAATTTTAGGTTTTTTCCTGTAATTTAAAATAAATATTAATCGCACTGGCTTGAACATTCCATCATTACGTTTTCTATTTTTTTTTTAGTTTTATAAACAATGCAGTTTTTATATGTTTTGACTATTTTTAAATTATTTATACCATATCCACAGCACGATACTTGACTTGGTATTTGCGACTTTTTTGGCAAAAATTAATTTAGTCCATCAAATTGTACAAAGAATACCTATGCTATAGAAAATATTAATAATAATATGTAACAACAATTATCCTTAGAAATATATCCTGACCTCTCTTTTTCACTCAGAGTAGTTTTTTAGAATACAACGGTTTTACCATTTAATTACAAATATTTAATACGTCTTCCATGAGATTCACTTGAAACCTAAAATACGGTAAAAGTGAGATCACTGATTTTTTCTTACATTTTGATTTAATTCTTATAGAATAGAAAATATTAGAGTTGATTTGTATTTGACTTTGTTATAAGTTTTATACCTACTACTATTATCTTACACTTATATTATTAATTCGTATTATTATACGCTCAATAATTCTCATTGACATATTAACTGCAATCATTTGATTATGAACATGACTGAATTTTGAGCATAATTTCTTAACATAAGTATTTTGATTATATAATATTTATTGTATGACATACATAAAGTTAAATATGTTTTATGTTTTATTTACTTTGAACATTGCTGTAGGAGTGTAATTTACGTGCATCAGAAAATATCTGGACATTTTAGTCAGGTGGAACGTATCTATAACGATTATATTATTATACTTCAGCTACAACCTAACCAATAATGTACAAGTGTGTATAACATAGAAAGATAACGATAAAAAACAAATATAGGTATTCACCTATAGATATTGACAGTTATTTTATTGTAACGCCGAGAAAAAAATATGGTTTCGAGAAATAACGTTTGATAAGTTGCATGTAGGGTTTAGAAAATGTAAAATGTTGTACCTATCTACATGACGTGTGTATAACATAACGGGTATAATTTTTTACGACAAAGCAATCTGTGTAATAATTACGCAATACTGTCCTTAGAGATTCTTTGCCACGCGCGTTTAATAAAATCGGAGCCAAAAGTAATTTAAACAACTACCAGACATATAAGTGTATAACCATTAATAATTTATCATTATTTTTGTTTTTAGATTAGGTTGTGAAAATATTTGTAATACATTAC
Source organism: Nasonovia ribisnigri (assembly GCA_027563435.1). Taxonomy (NCBI): domain Eukaryota; kingdom Metazoa; phylum Arthropoda; class Insecta; order Hemiptera; family Aphididae; genus Nasonovia; species Nasonovia ribisnigri. The sequence continues at coordinate 238,889 of JANEHU010001717.1, forward strand.
ATTACATATTTCAACCGTGTTATCCACAAAATCGTAAGGTATAGTCGGATAAAATTATTAATTGCCTTCATTATTTTTATAGTTAATTCATATTATTCAATTTATAAATAAAATAAGTCTTATGAGCGATTTGGTGACTTGCAATCGATTAGCACGTTGACACGTATTATCTTATTTAACAAAAGACGGGTATTCGATAATTATAGAGGTAGGTACCTAATATAAATTTTAAACTAACTTGTGAAGTTTTACTCTCGTACGAAACTAAATTAATATCCTTACCTAATGTAGTATATAGGTAGAAGTAAAAAAGAAAACAATTACATTAAATAATACGTTTGAATTCTGACAGACTACCGCAATAGTGTAATCTCGTAGTTATAAGCAAAACAACATGCAAATATTGTTGTATTTCAATATTCATATTTCATTGTACGTTTCGTAAGTTATGCCTTTGTGTCTAATTATTGTAAACGAGTTATATTATATTATAATAAATTGGATTGTTTTTCATGTCTGCTGTAAGATATACTTCAATTATTAGTTAAATTGCGAAATATTGTAGTTATCGACGCATTGTTGAATATAAACTTCTAATGATGTAAACATTTTAGGTGTTAAGCGATTAACATTTTGTTTTCGACGTTTATAAATTACATATAATAATATTATGAATTATGATTTATGAATAAAAGTTTTAGCTATAGGCACAGATAATGGTTTTAAAATTGTGTGACGCAAGTAAAATGTTTAAATTTATATAGCTGTATTATTTTAGATTTTGAGGAAATCATTCGATTTAGTTTTAGAGTTATGAAAACGGAAAAACACACGAATACGCATACAATTGGAGTTGTAGTTTTCATTAATATATTATTATCAGATAGAATTTTATTATTTCAGAATCGAATTGAGGGTGATTGCCAACAAACATTAATCTGCTGTCGCCTTGTGTTCGACATCCTGGAAAAATAGTGTTTAAACTAAAATTTAGATGAAATATTTTAGTAATATTCGACCAGTTTTCTAAAAGGTTTTTATGAAATATCGTTGTGGAACGATTTGTTAAGTGCCATCGGCAATGTTTTGGTTCAGAATTTTAAATTTTTGAATTTCGGTCGTATATACTTATATTGATGTAAAAACACTGTCACCGATAAAATAAACACATTATATACACAGATACCCTAAAACCACTATATAGTTGTGTGGATTCACTCAGACATATGTATTGAACACACATTAAATAGGTAGAAGTATCGATTATAGTTTATATTGAAGCGATTTGGTATGGTTGAATAAATTGTTTGTTTGGCCAATTGTGGTGCATATTAAATAGGACCGCGAAATTAAGCCAATGATCTTATGAACGCTGTTCGTGTTTTGGCCATATTAATATTGTTTTATACGTCATAATAGTATAATATGCAATTTGTTATAGAGATACAATATAGGCCATAGGTATATAACATTATATATACCAATAACCACACAATATATAATTAATCATTTATAATATTGTGCCTATATCAAAGATACTTACAATAATAACTATGTGATAGTGATATTTATTATTAGAGTAAAACATTGTATACCATCAATAAATATAGTCAAATAAACACAGCTCTGAAAATCGAAAAAGTCCATTTTGACAACAATATATAATAATATACAGAAGGTATTACCTGCATGTTTAATTAGATGCTTCCTTTGTGAATATAGTATTTTATAGCGTTTAATGTGTTTTTAATTAAAAATATTTAAGAATTTAATCGACCGGATAATGAAAACATACATTACAATACGCTATTCATAACAATAATATTACCATTATACTAAAGAATGTTTGAAAGAGACAAAAATATTTCATATTGTCTACCTATTACACATACTTATTACTTACTGATTATAAATGTAAACAATTATACCTTTAACTATACTATACAGTCGCGATTTCTACAATAGCTTGTACATAACTAGGTAACAATTAATATAGTATATTCCGCATAAATACAATAAAAAATATAACGATTATTGACGCATTGTGTTTGATTTGATTTTCCAAGTGATTTTTAAACCTAAGTTTAAGAAATAATAATTTTACTTTTTCTTATATTAAGTAAAATTGTGTTACTAAGCTGTTCAGTTATATTATGCTCATATAGACACATTGAATAATTATTGTATTTAGTATGTACTTAATTATTATTTTCATTATTATAACGGTGCCTAATAACTTGGAATAATTGAATGCATGCTAATATTATATGTTCTCTACCGTATCATACCGTTAAATGTCGTAGTAAATATTATTAGTAATACAATTATACAATTTATAATTTCGGCAGATTAAAAAGAAAATTGTTATAACCATGCATAATATTATATGTTATTTATTAATAATGTTTAAACAAATATGCATAGAAACTATTTTGGCAATTACTTGAATTACCTTATAAAAACAATATTCTCACATTTTTTTCAAACATTACTGATATGTATAAATTTCCATTTTGAATTTTGTATAAAGGCATAATATGTACCTACATATTATACTAACAGCGTAAAATGTCGTTTGTGATAATATTTCGTAACTTAATAATTTTATTAATATTACCTACTATTAAGTTAAAAATTGTATGCACGCGTGCACAAAGAAGAATGTGACCACTCGGACAACACGATTTAAAGTGAAACATATTGTAAACAAACACGTCGTCATATATATAATATATTATTATATTAATAATGTCCGTCCTAAATATTATTTTCTTGTCGATTTTTCGACGTGTATTTTTTCTTCTCCCATAAGATATAGCGTCATGTGTCCTGCACTGTATCTGAGACAATACCCTGTCAAACGTAACATGTTTCACGTCCATTTTTCCTTTCACTTAGATCTTCAAAAACCATGTGTCTCCCATTGTTCAGTAGGTACACACGCACACTAGATGAAAAGGAAATTGCACGATGTTACATGGATTTTCTTCCATTCAACGTGGTTTTATTTGCTTTACTGCGTATACGATACACATTTATATAGGCACACGTGTGCGTGTGTGTATATTTATAATATTGTATTGCAAGTCAAACAAAAATCACCATTTTTTTTTTTTTTACGTAAGCCGACAATGCCATTAACCGAGTTCTCCGGAAATGTCAATCTATTAGCAAATGATTTGGCAATCGCTATACAAGCAGTAGCTATAAGTACCTAAGTCACGCGTAATCTTGTAACACCGCGAAGATTTCGAGCAATGATAATAATTTCATTGGAGCGTTTATAAACACGTTAAATTCTGTCACAATATCGAAATAAAAAAAAAAAAAATTAATTTTTACTATTTCAGAAATTTGAAATAAACATATTAATATGTAGTCACATAGTTTCTCAACGAAATACGATTACCTATTCATGATATATAAGAATGTAATAATGGTTTTATACGTTTCGTCTGGTGCCACATTTCTATTGTCAATATTTAGCACTTCTAAAATCAGTTAATTTGTACCTACTTGTAAAACTTTTTATTTCTACGTTTTGAAATATCTAGTTTTTACATTAATTCTAAATGTCTTTTATTTTTGACAGCAGGGTCTATAGGCAAGCAAAATATTATTTATATGTTCAAAATATATTCTAAATGTCTATATAAGTACTTTTTCATGATTATTGTGGCTACATTCATATAGTCACGTTCATTTTCAAAATGAAATATATTGTATAGATTCTTATTTTAAATTAAAGCTATAAAACATAAATGTTTTTAAATTATTCTCTAATGACAACACTGAAAAATATTTCTAAGTGAAGAACAATCGTGGCCTTGTGTCTGGAAAAAAGATTTATGAGTTCATTTCCTCTTTTCTAATTGTTTTCAACTTTAGACATGTTCAACATTTAACAGTCAGCCAACACAAACAGAACTGGATGATTGTTTAAAAATTGAAATAGTACTGAATAAATTTAAAGATTTTATGTAGTTTATCAAGTTTTAATGAATTGTTGTTAACTCTTATAGAAGTTTAGCTTGACAATTGTAATGTTAAATACACAAAAAATATCATAAATAAATAATGATGAAAAATATTTATAAAAAGCTATTTAGATTTAAAATTGTTTGGGAATTATTAATATTTTGAACAATTTGATACACGATTTACACCACACATAACTAATTTAACCTAAACGGCTACATAATATAATATAAAAATGCATACCTGTTATGATCTGTAATTAATAATTTACATTACCCATATTTAAATATATAATTATAGTTTAAAAGTGCTTTTTGATCTGTTCCTTAAGTTAAATATCTATAAAAATATTATAATAAAGATTAAAGTTAATATATATAACTATTAAGGTAATAAGGTATGCATTAAGTCACATTAAATGTTAACATTTTAATAATCAATTTTAGACATTTATGATTCATGTACTAAATACTATTATATCCATAAAAATAAATTTACCAAATATTCTTTTATAACTAAAGAAATCATTTTTTGGCAGATTTTTTAATTCAACATTCTGTTCCTTTATATATATGTATATATACATTATACATCATGATGTCCATATTACATGATTTCATACATTCTATTATTATTGTGTTTAAAAAATGGATCAACAAAATTATTTTCAACTTAAAAATATGCAATATTATTTTACTTTCTCTTTTACACAATAATTTATGACATTTAACATACATTTTAATACATTTACAAAATTAATTATTAATAAAATTAGTCACCGACATTATTTGCGTAAACGTGTAGTATTGTTGAAATTTAAAAATATATTTAAAATGAATAGTAATATGAACAATAATTTTAATATAATCTTTACAACTTGAACATTTTTGACCCAATATGAATTAATTTAATAAAAATTAACTTTTATGAATAGGTATTGATAGTAATTTTTTTAAATAGTTTATACATAACTGGTTTTTTATTTATTTTTAAATTGTTGACACTGAGCAAAGTATATTGGTTTATTTTATTTTTTTTTTGTGATAATATTTTATAGCCTCTAGTTTTATGTAGCTCTATTAGAGTCTAGCCATCTAGTATAATGATATTGGTAGGTACTTTGAAAAAGTAATTTTTTTTGATTCTAAGAATTTTTTTAAATTACTATGAGAAACTATTTCTACTGTAATACTACTACTGCTAACTGCGGAAAATATTGAAGTTGTCTTATCAAGTTTGGTTTTTAACAAAGTTCTGCTCACATTAACTTTTTAAATGTATTAATTTATTATTGCTTTCAAAATGATTTGATTTATTATTGCCTTCATAAATATGTGTGATGATTAATAAATAATTAAACAATGCACCACTATAATTCTGTGGTGAGACAACCGAAAGCAGACGAGTGTCCAACACCCGGTGTCTGCATCCTGCATGTCTTTTTATTTTTTCGGTCGTTATTATTTATTCATCAATTATTATTTATTTATTTATTTGCCTTTTTAAAAAAGCACGTACGTTATATTCAAATAAAAAATTGAAGGAAACTTGTAATTACTTGTGAATCATTTTTACTTGTATTAATATAATTTCGTCAAGTTTAAACATAAAACATTTTGATGTGACTACTAAATATTTGTGTATAGTTATGGTATGACTTGTCATTTTATAGATCTTCGAGTTTATAATCAGAAAAAAATCGGACAATACATGAAAATAATGGCTTAGCGTGTAAAACGAAACGTGCTTTATTGTTTACGATCGGTTTCAGTGGTATATTTTATAATTGCAAATTATTGTTATCATGATGACAATTGCATTTTCTATTGATGTATGACCTAACTAGATTCATCTCATTTTTAATATCGATTTCTATGTATTTATGATACTTATATTATTGTTTCAGGTGAAATGTGCAAGTAAAAATGCAAATAATGACATGTGAATTAGAATACCAGGAGTTGACTCAAATATGATTTTCAACATGTTTATGTTACTGGTTACTGAGTTGAATTTTATACTTAATTATTCACTTTTTTTTTGCAAAATTTTTATTAAATAATAATAATAATAGGTGTATATAGGTAATATCATTCTCCAGCATATATAAGCTATAGTTGTCTTTTTAAAAATATATGTATAATATTTTATACAGTTTATGACGACTGACGAGTATTAGATACATCGAATTTATAGTATACTAACTACTAAATAATAAAACACCCACATTTAATTTTTGTAATATAATCTATTCTATAATATACATTTTGAAAATATTTATTCAATATTTTTTTTTACGTTTAATATTATATAATTATATATAGCATTTATTGGTTAATATTAAAACGAAATTTAGGCTTGTTTCGAAAAATAAATGTAGGTACCAAAGTATCACATAATTTAATTATAATTAACTGGACGGTAAATAATTGTTGGTTAAACACTTGAGTGTTGTACTCATTAAACACAAGATTTTTATATTATTGACCATTTAGAAATACGTTGTGCTTGTGAATTTTAAATTGCTGTCATCGGTAAGTCTATTAAAACATAATGATCAATGGTGATTAAAATGGAGTTGTTGTGAGCTCTGAATGAATTTTATAAGAGAAATTTTGTTGTGTAAAATTGGTGATACCATATCAATAAGGCGAATATGACAGCTGGTGAGGAAACTTGTATTACACACACGATTGTTAGTTATATATACTATTATAGTATTATACTGCGTATTGAATATTGTAGGACGTAGGTGCCTATACGGTATATTATTATGTCTGTATTCGATTATTAAATGTGAACTCGTGTACGAATTACTGTCGTTCAGTTATATAATAATAATAGTGATATATTATTATTATTATATTACTCTTGGGTATTGTCTAGGTATCAATACAATGACCGTTGTGAGTGAAAACTCTGTGTCAAAAATAGTTTCTGTTGCGTTATCAAAAACATAATGTTTTGATAAAAATTATGTTTGTAATTTATGGATTTTTAAAAAATTTGGAAAAGTATTATGGCATAAAATTATTATTCATTAAGTTATACTATTTTAGGGTTGTTGTCAGGTACCTAGGTAGTTGTTTAGGTCAGGATTTTGCTGAGATTCTTAAGCAATAAAGAAAAGTGGAAAATACGTGAGAATTAAAAATAACGGAATAAATAATGGAAATAACAAAATTACTACCATAACTTATATGTATGAATGTACGATAATTAATAAAATAAAATGTGACTATTTTCGAACATTCAAAATTTGAACAAACTTCCGTTTTGGAATTCGAGTGGATTCCGGCCGTTTCTGAAACGGGAAAAATAGATTTCCAAAATCGTCGCCTCGGCGCTTACAGTTTACAGCCTAAATAAGTAATAGCACATCGTTATAACGAGAAAAAAACACAACCAAACATTAGCTGGAGTTTTATTTTGTTTTTCCTTCTCGTATTGATGAGCTTTGGTGGCGTGTATCCCTCTAAAGGTAGGTAATATAATATAATTTACTAAGCAATAGTGAAAAACCTGCTTTCACTGGTGATTTTGACTGATGTCGTTCACGCATGTGCTTCAAGAGCTTTTCCGGTGCTTTATCTTAAATAATAAATGAATACATAGGATTACATTATAGGAAATAAATCTTTAAAATGCGAGATTTTTAATTGACCTGGTAAAAATCATCGAATCCCTGGACACGAATTTTAACATAAATAGTATGGTCATCGCTTTAGAGGACACGACATTATTGTTACTAAAATGTATACGCTAAGAATTCCTTTAAAAACATGTTTTTGTGTTCAAAGAATATTATGTGTAACCGAGTGGTTTTATTTTAAAAATATCTATGAACAAAATTGTAGAGGAGATTCAAATTTGGTTCCGTAGAAGTTCTTTCTTTGATATTTCCATTTAAAGTCCTACAAATAATTATCAAAAAAAAAAACGGACATAAGAAGGGCAAAAAACACAAATCGCCTGTACAGTTTTGTTTATTGGTATTTTTAATATAAAACCCTCGGTTGTTCATTTTTTATATGAAAACCCCATAAACGCAATCGCATCCAAATTCATAACTGCAGGTTATTGATGAGTATATGCACGGCGGTATGAACAATAATAATATAATTATTTTTATTCGCAACCATTTATGTTTGTTAGTTTGATTTACATCGTAAGCAGGCCATATTATGAAAATGAGTGCAATTTTGTAACTTTTTTTCAACCTGTTTAACAATTTTCATTAAAATTTATTTTTTGGCTGCAAGCTGTTCGGTTGTGTGTATTGTGCGTCCAGAAAGCGGAAAGTGTTTGCTTTCCGAGATGCAACCAGCAGAAATAGTCATAATAATGTAAAATACATGTACATAGTACACGCAGGAGTGAAAACCGGCTGAAAATTGTAAACGTTTATTTATTATACGTCGAGACTCGAGTGGGTTGACCGAACACAGCTTGACGTATATAATATAGCGTAGACTGTTGAACCCTCTTCGCTAAGACTAGATCTAATTTAACCCCACCACCAGCTAAGACCGTTTTGAGTTTAATTTAAAAGGTTGTATTATTATTGTCGTTCAAGAGTCATATTCATATATATATATCATTACGCTCAGTGGCGTATTTACGATTTTTGGTTGGATGCGCAGAGGTTTAGCAAGAACCGATATAGCTTGAAAAGCAAGGCTCCCTAGGCAATGAAAAGTCAAGCAAGTGTATATTATACATTTTATATTTATATGGCAAACTAATATTTTGTCATGTTCTCTTGTACAGTGTTTAAGAATAATATAATCACTATTCTAAATCATTTTTAGCGAGCCTATGACAATTTGTTATTTATGAACTAACATGTATAGCAAGTAACAATATGTGATTACGAACGGGTTCTTATTAAATATTATTTATTAGGTATCAATTTGGATTTAGTATAATAATTATTATAACGGTGAACACTATTTCACGACATGTTATTATACATTTTTAACAACTAACAACATGCACGATATTATATTATGTGTTATTATTACTTACATAGATGTGTGTTCAGATGGTTAGGGAATGTTTCTAATAATTTGTATATCAATAACATGCCCTAGCGCATCGTTACGTATACCTCTATACGGTGCATTTTCATATTCTATCGTTTTTCGTATTCCGATTTGCACCGTACACCACTTCGTTCAACGAAGGTACAAACAATAAAATTGTCATTAATATTACTAATATCATTAGTTGCTACTTATTTCATATTCAGTGGGTAGTCTACACAAAAGTTAAATATTATTGTTTTTGGACGCCGGTTTGCGCTCGTGTTGAGCTTACATAACTCTTGAAACCAGAACATATAAAACAAAATACATACCTACATACAACATAATATTATTATACACATAGGTATGGGATATGCGTCGTATGATGGTTACAATATTATTGTGGAACGAAAAACGTGGTGAACCTGTTGCATATTCAATGTTTCATTATTATTCACACAGCGAAGAAATACCTTTAACCGTACAGTATGGCAACTGTCAAAATAAATAATGCCAGTAGAAATTTGTAATAATGCTGCAGCATATTTTGGTTACCAATCGGATTTCTTGGGAAAAATATTTGTTCAAACTTCAATCCACCTTAATAACCACCTAATCACCCTAGTGCTTGTTTTATTTCATTACTATATTACTATTATAATTGTGGCACGGCCACCGCTATTAACATTTACAAATTATAGTAGGTACCTATCTACGATACGGATGAATATATTCTAAATTACATTATTTTGCACATTTTAATGAAACACTATACTATATTATAGTTAAATCAGGTACCTATAGTTATTAAAACTGTTCAAACCTACCTACACTTTTTCTTAATTATACTCAGTACCTATATAATATATATTAAATATATATTATATTTATACATTTATTATTATTACGTATGAAATGTTCAAATAATTGTGGTAATTAAAAAAAAAAATTAATAACTAATTTTAATATTGTTTAGGGTTTAGGTATACTACAAGATAGGTAAAGAACATAACTAAAATTATTTTTAATTTTTTTAATTTGGCTATAAATTATTTTATTTTAATAATTTAATATAATTTATTTATTACTAAGAAATTATTTTAATACACAGTTGGGCAGTGGCGTAGTCAGGAATTACCCGAGGGAGGGGGAATTTTCTTTTTACACATCACTAAAATATACTGTCCTGGTACGGTAAAACTGTAAATGCGCCACTGAGTTGTTCGCTAATGGAATAATACATTTTTGATTAGCCGAATAATGATACCTATTTGTGAATGTTATTATTATTTTTAATTATTGTACACAGTACAAACTTATTGACAAACACGTTTTATTGATTCTAACATAACGATCTGTCGTTAAGGGTATTTAAAAAACACGCATACTTTTTGTATGGTGCCAATACAGTTTCGTACGGATTGAATATTACATGTGTCAGATATTGCTAAATTTTAAACAAGTGCAATGAATAAAGTGAGCAAGTAGATATTTTTTAACTATGTGGGGTTTTACACGGTTAAAGCATCCACTCATGGCAGCTGCACCATCAAAACCTTGGCCTCTTAAATATTTCAAATCAATACCAATTTTATCAAGAGTATTTAAAAGTGTGTTTAATAATAACAAAAATAACTCTCAGTATTAATCATAGATCATAATAACATATATAGGACAATAACGTCCTCCCTTTCTTTTTAGACCAGGGGGGGGTTGAACCCCTAAACGAGAGAACACAAATAATGTTGTTGCTTAAAAATTTGATAATAGATCAATTCACTCTAATACCAAAACTGACAGCACCCTATCGAAATTGGTGAACGAAAATTTGCTATGTCGTTCGAGTGTAAGACGGAGAAAACACAAGCAGGTGCGACGTCCTCTTAAGTATAAAAAATAATAATAAAGCAAATCAATTCATAATAATGAAAAATGTATATTTTTTGTTAGGAAATTTTGAATGTCATTGCCATATTATGGTTAAATCATCAAATGAACATATCATATTAACGCTCGCTTTCCGTTCACTTTCCTTAACATTGTTTGCAATGTACGTATCATGTTCACGATTACATTAGCTGTAAAGGAATTTATTTGTAATGCAGTAATAAGGTATGCCTAATAGTAAATTGATAACGTATGAAAACAAATTTAATGAGAACTATCTAATCACGCGAGGATATTGAATGGCGTTTTGGCGTCACACATTTGTCAATTATTAGAGAAATTATTTCAGAAAGTTGTTCATCATTTTAAATGATTTTTAAAACAGTATAAGTCTTAGGGTTAGGTACTTGTTCAATTTCTAAATAAAAATCACTTTTCAATGTTAACCCGCAGTGCAAAGGTGCAATACGTGTTACAAAAGTTTTGAAGAAAGTTTTGATAGATGATCATCTGTATTCGAATTTTTATAAAAATCCTTATCAGTATAATATTATAATATTAAAAATATGATACATATTATAGATACAATTTAAATTGGTCATCAAAGTACGCATTGGACGCACAAGACTTACACCCTCTCATCTAATGCGCCGCGAACAAACTGAACATATGTGCGGAACATGTCTCTCTTACCCTCCGTAAAACCTATTAATGTCTCACCTGCTACTAATGCGTTACTACAAAATTTTAAGTTAACACCATCTCATCCAAAGAAGCATTTGATCCCGGACAAGAATTAAGAATTATAGTTTTTCCCAAAATGTTGATGATCTCGTAGCAAGCATATTGAGAACAACACAACACAGTCTTATACTAGGTATCATAATTTATTATTTTATATTAATAGCACCTCAAAAATGTTAAAATTGTATACAATTTTGAACCATCGTAGGCTAATGAATAATGTATTTATTGAAGCCTTCATTTAATACAAAAATAAATTTATAACTACAGATTTTAGGTATAATTAAAAATGTGTTTATGATTGTAATTTAATTAATTCGACTTGTATGGATTTGATCCATGATTGAGTAGGTCCATTTATTGTTGGCGATCACAACTGTTCGATGACCAATGTAAAAATAGTAAACGTACGTGTGACTTACTACTCAATTAACTCATTACTTTACTTGAAGAGTGCTTACTATACAAGTTGAAGAGGTTCATCATTTTTATGTAACGAAATGTTAATAATTTATTTATTCTTTAGATATAACCAAACCATATAAGTGAAATAATATAATATACTGTAAATACCTAAAATGAATATTACATTCTTAATCGATATTATTTCATTAATAACCTACTATTGGTCTTCACATTAATAAATTAGTAGTGATTTTTCTGTGGCTAATACTATATTTTATCGGATGTTAATAATATCTGACAACATTGAATAATGACTCAAAAATACGTCACTGTTATGATTATTGCGAGATTAATATCATTGATTATTTGGTAAAAAATGAATTCCTAAAATAATAATTAATATTGAATGTAATTTGTTTAATTTTCAGAATAACATCGATTACTGTTGTTGGTCTACCTGGTCATAAATATAATGAGTCGTATAATATATATTGTTTAACATTTTAATGTACTGTGTTTTACTATGGACTTTGTAAGCTAATATCAGTGATTTATATTATATTATACAATCACTATGATAGCATATCAAACTATGGAATTACAATATTTATTTGCAAGTACGAGAGCGTCTTATGTATACTGTATAGTCATTTTAGATATTTCAATAACCTATACCAGGTAATTTATTTTAAAATGTAATAACTTAAACTAAGATAACTGATTGTGATAAATAATGTAAATTAATATTTTATTGATAATATTATTATTTATTACCATGCATAATTTTTTTTAGGAATTGAAAGTATAAAAGTACTTATCCTGAATTGTATATTTGATCACAATAACTTCTGAAACGTTATGGTCTAGACCTATGGTGTATATTGTATATTGTGTATAAATATAAATATTTCCATACCTGAAAATGGACTATTCCATTATTATATACTATCTGTGTACAAGGTTTTAATAATTTTTCATTACAAAGATTTGAGAATATTGTAATTGATAACACTTTGAAACAAATAATTTAGTATTAGGTATACGAATTGTATTTTCATTCGTGGAAGTTTCATTCACCTACAATCTACAGTAGATTAAAATAACTAAGCGTTGAAAGTTGACATAATACGGAATGGGCTATTATATAAAAAAAAAAATATATATATATATATTTATTTTTTTAATAAAGCTCCATACAATTTTACTTGAATTGTACATTGATAACATCGTTGGAGAATTTAATAAGGTCTTAACACTTTTATTTCATTTTTAATAGTTTAAGTCAAGTAAACGTAGTTACGAAAGCTTATGTGTCATCATAAGTAAATGTTTAAAGTCAACCATTTATCTTTAAAAGAAAGAGTAAAAAACAATTATATTTTAAAACACTTTTTAGTGGGTGGTACTTTTAATTGTTCATATCATTTTTTAAGTAACTGAACTTTCTTAATTATTTAGTTTAAAAAAAAGGTAGACAATTTTTTTTGATAAATCAGTTCTTAGATATAAATTACATTTTAAACGATATCTATATTTCATGTAGTTATTAGAATAATTTATGAAAACTAACTACTAAGTACATGATGTTCGATATTATTAATAATTTTAAAATATAATTTCGTCTTTGGTGAAATATAAATTGTATAAATAACATGAGCAGAATATATTGTGTAATATTAAATAGTGATGCATAATTGTTTTAATTAAATAGTAATGTATTCCCTATTGTTTTAATTAAATATGTTTGACAACTATTATTTTAAATCGTGGTTATAGAGCATTTACTAATCAAACAATTAACGACTATAGAAAGTAATTTTTTAAATAATATATAAATAAAGATGATGGATTATTATTAGATACGCAAAGTTAAATACAAATTTAAGTTTTGGAAAACGAAATTCTTTGATTTGTTTTTATTGAAACCTGTTGAGCTTAATGCTTGATAAGAATACTAATGAGTAATAATTTAGTCAAAACCTTTTTCTTTAATTTAAAGTGAACAATTTTCACATGTACAAACCTTGGTCACGAACGCAAAATGTCGATTTGGATTTGTAAAGCGTTTTAGTGAAAGTAAAGACGTGCTACACATAATATATAGTATATTGGTTGGTGGACTTGGTCGTTTTATAAAGTGTAAATATGCCAAAAGCAAATACTGCTGAAATAAATTTGCATTGCTATACCTACCTATATTGGTGGACACCAAATATATATGCTATAATACGTTTGAATTCTCTATATTTTAATTTCCTTATAATCAATTTTCAAGACTCTTTTACATGTTTTTTCTTGGTTCTATTGTTGAAAAAAAATTACAAAATTACAATGTTAAATATTTATTTTCTATTTAAATATAAATTAGGCAATACACGAATAGTTATGTAATAAAATAATTATCTACAATAGGTTTTATTGTTGCATAGTTTATGTAAGACAAGATGGTCAATACTTGAAATATTTTAATATGTATCATTATATGTTATATATTTTATTAATGTTAACGACACCATATAATAATGCAACGATATTTGACTTATATTTATAATTCTGTACACCTCAGTATTTATTTATTTTTTATTCAAAGATAAAATTAGTAAAAATTAAAGACCTATCTCGAATCTTGACGATTAAAAACTGATATTACACTTACGTGTAAGAATTTTTGTGATTATTTAACATCTCACAGGTATATGTATGTATAATCATAGAAAAAGCATTATATATATATTATATACATATATAAGTTAGGTCATAATTGATGCAGAAGTAGGTATATTTAATATATAGCTTTGTAAAGCTTAATATCACATTCGCAGCGTTAAAATTAATTAAAGTGGGTGTATTGTATTGAATTGTGTTCATTTAAAATAGTGTGGCTATATAAAGTGTGATAATAAGTTGATGGAGATTTTTTGATTTCCACGATGATATAATAATATTTGGAAGTTACGTATAGTGAACAATTAATTGAATTCCATGTTTATAAAGACTATTTGGAAATCGTTATCCACTTTATAATAGCCGTGGTCTGTTTAAAAATGTTTGAATTGGCCTTTTTGAATAATTGCATCTGTAATAGTTATGGTATGTAATATCATTGATTTTATATATTAGATACCTAACTATATCTGATATCTAGCTATAACCAAATAAGAATAACCAATGATACTATATAATATTCGGATATATTGTTAGAGTACCTTACCTATATAATAATAGTATTACAGAATGGAACGATTACCCGCCAGCGAGTTTCATAAGCATTTTACTATGATTGCTGGTCGATAAAATATAATTATAATGCTGTATTATATTATTATAAATTATATTATTATTATAATTAATATTCGTATTACCGTTCCAACACTGAGAGACGGAGACTGCGACATCACCATATTATATTATAACAGTACGTAGTATACTATTAATATATATAACATTATAATGTATTACATAGATGACAATCAAAACAGTATAATATAAACCACATTATCTGCTAAATTGTGCACGGTGCACAATTCAAATAGTAAAATATTTCACCTGTTGTGTAATTACAATAAATTATGATTTTCATCGTAATTGTCTCCGAAATGTCGACCAAATAGGTACAACAGGAAAATAGGGAAAATAGTGTTGAGAATAATACAGCTGCCTAAGTTAACCTGGTGTAGGTGTAGTATCGATATGTGCGGACCCAATGCTATATTATAATGATAACATTTTTAATCGAATTTTATTCCCGTCTCGTCCTTGCCTAAATGATGTCACATGAATAACTATATTATACATACTGGTCGATTCACAATGCATGTCCATTGTTCACAATAAATTATGTATTTATTAAAAATCCTACTTTTGGATTTTTTGAGTATAATATATTTATCGGTATAGACCACATTTCTTATTACTTAGATTTTTTAAGCTATTAAAAAAAAAAAAATCTGCTTAAGATTTACAGTATATAAAATTAGGTTTTTAATTGAAAAAAATTGGCATCATCAGTCACTATAGGACGCTCCTTATGGTTTGGATGACAAATTTAGTTACTGAAAATGGGGTATCTCTTAGTATACGTACCCAAAAATTCTTAAAATCAGAATTTGAATAAAATACTTTATTAAAGGGAAAAATGGGGTAGGCATGTTTGGTGAATAACTCTGTGTATACACCACGATCGAGTTACGCACTTTCACTCCTCTTAAACGTACCCATATAATATGGTACCTACGTGCTCTTATTGTAATCATGATACAATTTTTTTTTTCTATCGATTATTAGCTAAATCTCAATTTTTCATGTAAAATATTAAAAATATAGAATAATAATATATTTTGTAGTTCACTTCTAACATTATCCACTTTTTTCTAATTTGGCCTAAATTATACTATACTATACCAATTACTAACCATAGTACCCCATCTAATTATACTCCTGCTGTGCAAATGATAATATAATTAGTAATTACACACCTATAGTAGTATTTTATTTTTCACAACTTTAAAGCCGTCTTATCATCACTATTTTAGCACGGTTAGGTTATAGTCGAAGGTATATAATATAGGTGTAGGCAAAGAGTATATTATACATCTGCTTCAATCTATCAAAACATGTGTTTATTTTATTTGTGCCGTAAAATAAGTTGGTAAATATAAGTTATTTACATTTGTTCGTTTTGCGTTTTAATTTGCATAAACCACTTTATTATTTCGACATTATTATACTCGCAGTATTTGACTAATAGTTTTCTGTTTATGTTTTTTGGTTTCATAAATTTATAAACATCGTCAATGTTGCTATAATATATTGTTAGCATCGTTTTCTAAAGTATAATAATATTATGTTAATGTTAATACCTCGGCGAAAGGGTATTGCAACGAGAAAACGTCTAGAATTTGATTTTAAGATTACGTTCATAAAATATGAACGATTGTTTTTTCAAAACTTTAATCATATAATATAAATATTCAAAATGATTCATCAAGCATGCTCACTCCCATTTTTTTTTTTAATAATAAAATAATTCAATTTATGATTCTCAGAAATATTAAAAAAGTATACTCCAGTATTAATTTTTCAAATACTTGGTTATTTTTTATCGATAACTTCTTTTTTTTTCAAACGAGAAGTTTTTTGGGAGTGAGCGTGCTCGTAGAATTAATCATATAGTTTACTCTGTATGGAAATTATAAGTCCCGTTGAATATAAATATATATATTGTAATTTAATTTGATTATCAAGTAAGTGTAATTCTGTTCTTCTTTTACATATTGTAATTGTATACCTGCGATTTATAAATCAACATAATTTTGTGCCACACATTTAGTGTAAATTATAATTATTATTTTTACTATGTAATTTAAACGATCCTCGACAACTATAATTATTGCATAATTTATTATAATATCGTCTTAGTGGTACGTTATGGTAGTTTTCTTTTATTTCAACTATCTAATTATAGTTTAAATAATCCACTTAAATATTTTAGACTGAACATGTTAATTATATTAAAAAGATTGAAACTATTGTTTTTAAATATGGAGTTTTTTTTCTTGCTCTACTTAACGCTCATGAAAAGTAGTTCAATTGTTATATAATTTCCATACTTATATTACACATAAACTTTTATACCAGTCATCCTCTATTCGTTTTCACCTTTATACATTGAAGTAACTAATAAATAAAAATTACATTTTATTAAATTCGCGTATGTAGCTTGGGATTATTAAATGTTATCGTGTTGTTATGATATTAGATAAAATAATGAAATAATGATATTCAAGAAAAATTATTTCAATTTATTTTCAATTATTAGATACCAACATTTAGTATTTATATTACAGTGTGCTATTAATAATTTGCTTCTTAATTTATTATGGAATTAAATTGGCTAACAAAATAACAACGATATTATTCAATTTATTGTTGTTAGGTAATATTATTAAAAGGTACTAAGCAGTTAATTCAATAATAAATTGGTTGTTAATCTAAAACTGCATTATCGTTTAGCTGATATTAATACTTAAGCTTATAATATAATTATAGTGTACTAACGAACAAAAATTGCATAAATAATAAATATGTAATTTCTGAAAAAACGGTGTTCAGAAGATTTTTTCAGAATAAATATTTTGATTTAAATATTATAATATGGCTATTTGTTTTCTATTTATTAATTTAATTTAAGCAAAATAAAAACGATTACTCCAAAGTAAATATAGGCAGGCATATAGAATGTACTCATTAAATTAATTTAAAATTGCATTTTAACACTGAATATTCCTACTGCGTTGAATTTCGTGTTATTCTTTAAGTGGATGTATCGATGTATGTATTTTTTTTCGTTAAATCTAGAGCTTTGAATATTTTCTTATTTAAATAAGTAGAATTAAGGCATACTATAATATTATACGATATAATTAATAATAATACATGTTTTAATGTTCTATATTTATTCAGTTTATAAAAAGAAAAATAGAAATGTGGGAAATAAAGATTTACGCGTAAAGTTTGTAGATTGTTGCGTGCGTCTAAGTTAATGTAAGAAAGTGAAAATTTTGGATTACATAAAACAATTAAACAAATTGTTATAATTTAAAGCATTACACTCATGTGACTTTATACTTATAGGAAATGATTATTTTGAATTTCTTTTCCTTTAGTAAACGGAGAGTGGTTGTGTTTTATAACTGTTAGTGTGTTTTAATCTGAAAGCAGATAATTTGATACTTTTAATCACAATTTTAGCGTAATTAACGATTATAATATTATGTATGTTTGACTTTGATCTAGTCCATTGCTTGGGATGTTCAATTTAAACTTAAAATAAATACACGGAATTTAAAATATTAAAATATAATAATATTACATTTACTTTATTTTTACATTTAAGAATAGGTATAGGTATATGTTTTAAAGACACAAATCAATTATTCGTTTACATTTTAATTACTTCCACCTAAACAAGATTCGTAGGATATATTATCGTACTTGTTCTCATCAATAACACTGTTTGTAGAGAAAATAATTGAATATTTATAGTTACTTATCTAATAACTAACTGATGAAAAACATCAATATTTCAATGTTCTCTCATACTTATCATATCCATGTACATTTATCATACCTAACATAGCTTATCGGAATTCAATGAAATTGTTCGTTTTTTGTACACGATTTGGTGTACACATTTTTCATTCGAATTTCCTCCAGGTGTTTTCGGAGGCAATTATAGCATATAATTAGATTATAGTATATAATTTACTGATAGTAAATGTAATTGTGGACACACATTATTCTGGATTAACCGTTATGTGTGCCTTAAAAATTGTTTAAAGCTTTGAAAAAAAAACAATGTTTGTGATTTAACCAAATAATATTCAAACTAAAAATTAATTTATCTATCGGAGGCTATTCCAGTACTAGATGACCAACTACCTACCTAAAATAGAAATCAACTCAATAGATTAATATTTTTAAAATCAATAGGCAATTTCAGTAAGCTTTTTAAAACAAAATTCATGGTAGGCATTTTGAGTGTACCCGATATAGGACTGTAATTTTTTTTTTAATACTTTTACCACATCAAAAATGGCTAATACTTTGTTATTTAAAAAAAATCTTATAGCATAAAATTAAATGCAAAAATAATAATCTTTGTTTATTAACTAACAAAACTCTATTTCACACTTATATAACACAGTTCTTTCTCTGTGAGAACGTAGAGCGGCAAATACTGCAGGATGTTGACATGTAGTAATTATGATGCCACATATTATCTACTAGGTAATTATAATATTAGTATTTAGTAATATAATCTGTAACTATGGCAGCTATTTAAATAAACAAAAACATTTTCGATTTTCTTGAATCAAAATTAAATTTATCTATGAATCGTCGTATAGCAGAAATTAGAGGTTATAAAAAATCTAATATTACCCTATGAGTCACAAATCACAATATATCTACTGATATAACTTTATTACAAACGGTCGAGGAGTTTTTGAGATTGGAGATTGGTAAAAAATCTTATTTCACATTTATAATTTATATCTATAGATACCTATATAAATATTTTATACATAAAGATTGAAATTAAAACATCATACAAACATTCATTATATTACATATTCCTCATAATATAAAACAATACATAATATAATGTCATATATCTATAATGCTACGATGCATGGTAATATTTATGGTAATATATATGTGTTATTATTGAGTATTTATATTCACATCCATCATAGAAGTAGTCGAAGGTAAATTTTTTAAAAAAAATTGCTACATAAAATAGCTTAACAATAATTAAATAATAAGGAGTTCTGTGACTTATTTTAGTTTTTAAAATTGAAATAATTCAAAATGTTTTATTTTGAATGTATATTCAAAAACTCAACGACACAAATAAATGTATTTTTTTTTCATCAGTAAAAACAATTGAGTTTTTTTAAACTATATGACTGAAGCCCGAGGTATGATAACCTGCATAACTGCGTATGACAGCTTTTCATTATTTTACAACATTTTGAGTTTGGCGACGAAAATGATTACAGTCGATTTCCTTATAAATAAGATAATCACCGTAGATTGTAAACATGACATTTTTTTAAATCGTTTTCAAAAATTGACATACATCTCAAAAAGAGGTATTAGTTAAGTATATAGGTACGGACATTTAAGGCCAATTTTTGTTTTCAGTTTTTGAACATCTTTTAAAAAACTCTGTAACTGCCAGTTTAATGGCTTATATATTCAAAGTTCCTAACCTAACCTAACCTAATTCCTTACCATGTACCTATGTACCTAATTGTAATTGGATTTTTTGCATACAAAATAAATAAATATATATATATATATATATATTATAATGTAAGCAAATTAAAAAAATGTAAATTAAATAATACTTTCCATAATATGTAGTTTAAATATAAATAATATGTCTAAGCTCTACGAAGGTATTTAATTTCTATTTGTTATCGGTTACCGGGAACCAATATGAATGAAATTTGAACTGTTAAGGGTGTTTAGGCAATACTATTTGCAAACCGAATATATAGTTTATAATCCTTTACTATGCAATAAACATATAATATGTTAATTTTACAGGATAGATACATGAGTTCAATAATCTGATTATAAATACTTAGATTCTTGAATTGTTTCAAAACTACAGTTCATCAAAGGACCTATGGTATTTTATTTATTTAGTACTGTTGTCTTGAAGATACAAAAACCGACTGTTCTCACCGAGAACAAAAAAATGTTTGTTATATATTTCCGCTTATAAAAATAATTAAATAGTTTATAATCGTATAGTTATTGTTGACTCATTATGAATGGTTTTCCCACGTGTAACTTTACAATGCGATTTTACCCGGATATCGTTTGTGTTAGTCCAAAGTCTAATTACATTGGTGTTTACTCAAAGTGGAGTACCTAATTTCATTTACGTATTTAATTAACTGTTTAAAAATATAATTAATGTAACTTTCACGTTAATAGTACATTATAACAATACACTTTCTTATAAAATCACAATTTTTTTAGTATATATGCACATTCTAAAAAAAAAATTATGTAAATGTATATAAATCAATTTTATAAATCATCCAATTTTTTAACTGTAAATTGTAATTATTGTTTAACATCTAGTAATTATACTGACTTTTTTTTATAAATAAATATTATGTTTTCTTACAAGACAAAATGATTTGATATTTATTGAATAACTTGCTTACCTATATGATGGGAGAACTATGAGGATGTCCTCCATGTCCGTATGGAGACAATTTATGTTTTTATATTAAGATAATTATTTTGTGCGATTTAAAAAACGGAATATGTATACAGTATGATAGCTGAAGACCGATAACGTGATATGAACTTATTTGATGAATTTTTATAGTAATTAAACATGCCAAATTTGTCCTTTTGAAATCCTATAATAAAAGTGGGTTATTGCAATATACTATATAGACGGGACGTATTTTTAGTCACTCTTGTAATTCATGTGGTATAGTATGGACTTATACTAATTTATAGTTATTTTCGATTTATAAAATAGAGAGTGTGAACTTTTACTACACTGCACTGAAGTCACAGAACTCGGGAATATTAGAATATTATATACCTAAATAGTTTATCTATAATAAGAAAAACGTTTAAAGTCTTTCATACAAAAGAATAGTAAGTTCCAGTTGTAAGGATGTACAAATAGATAAATCTACCATTGTATTATGTTTTGTTATTAATATTCAAAGAATTTCTTTAGCTTTTTCAAGCATGCGCTATTAATTATTTCCTATAAAAATAGTTATAAGCTCTTAAATTCATGTCTGTACGATGCAGGATTCATATTGAAATTATTTGGTACATTACTCATCTTAGAGTTACGGGTCATAGTCATAAATTTCCTATATAATATAGTGTATAGTAGAAAATAATATAAATGCATTTTATAATAGCTTTATTTGAAAATATTACTACATATATGTGTAAACTCAATACTGTGTCATAAAAGTATCTTAAGACTAAATGATTATTAACTTCAATATAATGTCAAGTTTGGTTCAATAGATTATTTTAATTGAATATCATACAATATTGATGCCATTCCAAACGGAAATAAGTAACCGAAATACCATTTATTTTTAGTATAATATGTATTTATAAATAGTCTTTAGTTCAAACTTCAATGTATTAAAAAGGTAATTTACAGTTATAAATTAAGAACTTGAATCAAAAAAGATATATAATACTTAAATTATCAGTAAAGAAACAAAAGAAATTTAAAATCATATTCGAATCTAACCAAGAGGCTTGAGAGAAAATATCATGTTGAGCTCGTTGAACCTTTGCGTACCTACCATAATTTCCGTAGGTACCGTACAGAAATTTTAAATGAGTTTAACAACTGCTGTTATAAAAAGTAATTTTATTTATAAGAACAAACGTGTAACTCTTTTGAAATGAAGGACTCTATGTGTATAATTAAATTAAATCATTATTTCAAACTATTGTATAATAAGTCACGGGTTTTATTTCATACATGTCTTCAACAAAAAAAAAAAAATTATGTATAATGTATACAAGGCAAGCTATTTATTTTTTTAAAAAAATGTAAGCGTTTATTGTTTTGATTTTTAAAATTATATTCGTTGTTATATTATATCCAAAAAATCTAACTTCCCGATTTAGTCACCAATTATATATATCTAAAATTCACCCCATATATACTTTACAAATTATTAAAATTATTATTTTTATTCAAAATAAATTAGATTAAAAGAGTAGGTACTGCAATGGATTTTTAAATATATATATGATCTATAGAAAAGTGGGAGTTATTAATAATAGTATTATGTGTTAGTATCAAAGTGTGCCAAATTTCTTCTTGGAAATGCTCATTTTAAACAACTGCCGATCATTTTTCTCTAACTTATAGGTTATAAATTATAATTAGTAATTATTACGACTATTTTTCGATTATATTGTCATATGTGACGATTTTTTCTCATTGCATGGGACATAATTAAAAAATGTCGACAGGACGATTACATTATAAACTTTCATCAGTCACTACTAATGATTTTGATCCCTCAAATGCTATTCTATAAATACATTCGGATTATTAATAAAAAAATCCACGTAAAAATATCCCATTCTTTGGTTCGACAGCTTTTATTCGAGTTGCCATGTTAAAAAAAACCTACAGTGTACAGAAATTAGCAGTCAGACTCATGTTCCGATTGGTTTATTCCCGTGTGGACGCATGTGTATATTGCAGTAAATTATATTATAATATATTATTATAGTTTATAAATGGAACTTTATTTTAAATTCAGTATTCTGAAAGAATTCAGGATCTTTTTAAAACAAAAGTTATTGAATTATATCAGTACATTTGACTTCTCGATTACTATAACTATACGTTGTCAAGTACTATCCATCAGCTGATAACATAATGAATAAATAATATGATTACCCCTTAAAAATATCAAGAATGCAACATAAATATCAAAGTACCTAGATTATCAAATATCATAATAATAATTACTTATATTTGTTAATAAGTATTGAAAAATAATATGTCCATAATAAATTTCAAAACATTATCTACGAATTAAGCTCATATTAAAAACAATAATTTTTGTATGAAAATTATAATTCACCGACCATTTATTATGTATCAAACACGTAGGTAACTTGTAATTTACTTACACGAAGTTTTTATGCAGCTTATCATACACATGTGTAATTTTGCTTACAAAATAGGCACTATTTTTAAAATATATAATTCTATGGCATGTTGGTTTTGTCATTAAATTTTGGTTTTTGTTCTCGGACCATAATTCTTTTACCGTAAAATATTATACATTACCTCTCCCCATAATATTTTAATAAAGGATCAACATAAAATTATTATATATTATATTACATATTTATGTGTGTGCGTCAACCTTTTTGCAAATAAATACAATTAGTATTATATCTACCTGTTATACTAATTTGCATGGAAACTAATTAGTAAAAAAAAAATAGAGAAATTCAAAATGATTCTTAGAGAAAAAAAAGAAATTCACCCAACAGTAATTAAGTCATCAACGATTATTTTTTAGCATTTTTATAAAGGCATTGTTAAAACACAATGCAAGTCCCCCACTGCATGTGTGGATACATTAAATATAACCATTTTTCATAATGGTAAAAATAGTTAAATCAACAGTTCGTCACGTCTTATATGTTATGAATTTATGATGTATAAAATATTATACGCTGTATTATACATTATATATATGTTTGTGTTAAACAGACTTTGTAGATTTGAAATCATTGTGATGGCATCAATTATTAGGGTGTATAGACAACAACAAAATTAACCAAAAAGAAAATTAACACCAATATAATTCACCAATAATAATTTTTTTTATTATTTAAATTTTCAAAAAATGTCCTAATCATTATTTTTTAATATTAAATAAGCTCCTAGTTTACATAAATTTCAATAACAGATTGATTACATTACACTAGTATACTTCTATTAATTTGCAAATATTATGTAAGTACTATACGTAATATATTATTATGCACCTACCTAAATAAAGAAAAAAAAAATTTAAAACTGTAATTAATGTAAAATGTACATTATTAAAAAAATAAATATTGTTTTGAGATTCTCAAAACCTAGTTGTCAATATTTGTGTGATATAAAACATGTCAAATTCGTAATTTGGCTTAAATAATTTCATAAAATAGGAACATGGTATAGACATGAATTATGATAAAACTCGTTGATTTAACGGTTTTTATGAAATGACAAAAAGTTTGAATGGAATTAAAAAGTTATTACATTTTTTTTTATTGAAACAGTTTTTCACTATTTTATATTACATAATTTGGTTTTCGATCGGAAAATCTTTATTTAAATTAAATGTATATTGTTATATAATGACGTATTTTACATATTTTGTACTATTATTATATTATGTTAAATCATTTTTACATGGAATATTATCTAACATAATATAGTTTAGTAATTAGATTAAAAATATTATTCTTAATTACCTAAGCTTTAAAAATATATTTCAAAAACCATCAATACTTGAAAATGTTGAATAATAAATTAACTTTCATACTTAAATCTAAAACTGTTTATCGGTTAATTTTATAAGGAAGATTTTTTTTAGAAATTATTATTCAATATAAAATTCTTTATAATTTATTTTTTTTATTAGATCATACCTATTTTGTTTTTAAATAAGGGTTAATTCGTACTGGTTTTTTGGTAATATAATTATTTTAAACGAACAAATAAACGATTGTACAAAATTCTTTACAAATGTATCTTGTATATTATGGCTCGTAAAAAATCAAAAAATACAAGTCATATAATTGTACATTAATTTACCTGCTTATATGTACCCATTAAGAAAGTTACGGAAAAGATAAAAATTATAGTAAATAAAGTAAATCGATATTAAATATATAAAAATATAATAAGTACATATTTTATAGAAGTCATAGAACATAACGATTTTAATTAATTTTTTTGATTTTTTGGTAAATAATTTAATAAAGATATTATCTTAAAGACCTGAATTTGTATACCTACTCCTTTATAATGTACAGTATAAAACTATAACAGTTACGAAAAGCCATTACATATCTTGTGCAGGTATAAATAACTTTTTTCGGCATACAAATTCAAATCGAACGCTAACGGGGACGTATGCTTTGTACTTTGTGCTTTTTTTTACTCTTAAATTTAACACATAGCTACTTACATCAGTCAACAGTTCTTTCAATCTGGTCAACCGGTCGTCATTTCCCCGGGTGGGTAGATATCTCGCCTCTGCCATCATGTACGGAGCGACGACCACAGCGGCCACGAATCCAACGAGAAACAACACGGAAAATTTACCAGCCATCGTCTAGAAAAAAAAAATACAAATATAAAAAGGGTGTTGAAAAAATAATTATAGAGCCTAAACCAGAGTTGTTTAGTTCGAGGATCTATAGACTATGGTTTGCGCGGTCATATTATACAATGATTAATGATATGACATCACAATTTGATAATTATGTCACTGCGGTGTTAGACAGAAACCTACCTTTGTGTGCAGCAACGGAAGAAATGCAAATCGTATAAATATATATGTATAATATTATACTGTTGTTAGTCGTAGACTATAATATTGTTGTCTTCTATAGGTACAACCACGAGTGCCGACTGACCGTGCGATCGGAAGAGTTCGAGTCGCGAGCTTCGGGTGCAGATTTTTATAGTGACGGCCGCCGTACTCTACGGGGTTGCGAGTGGGTGTACGTTAAGGTCTGGGATGAATGAACAGTGCTCCGATGTCACGTGCTTTAACGGCCAATGCGGGCCGTGAGTCATACCCCGTAAGCGCCACACCCCCACACCGGGTTGTACGCGACCAGCGCGGCGGCCACGATATCACCACCACTATTGTGTATATATATTTTATATACATATAATTTATATATATATATATTTTTATAACTTATATGTATATATATATATACTCGTATATGTTTATAATATGGCGTGCATTGTATATACAGTCAACTCATTATGTTATATATTATATATACTAAAGTTGCACTAACGCCACCAATTTGCCCACTGATATTGTTTTCTCATTTTTATCGTGTCTCGTAAGTCGATAAAATAGATGACGGGGTTGTTATTCTGGTGCGCCCTACAACCTCCCTCCACCCAACATACGCCTTAATGTCGTCACCGCCCTGAAACACGTTCATTCATGGTCCGAAACGAGTCCGCCAAACGAAACAATACTCCGTCGTACGATATTGATATTGCTATTATGATTATTATTATTATATTATGTTGCAGGTCTGCTGCGCTGTGTCGTCGTCGTTCTCGCTAAATATCGACGGATCGTTCTCCTACACAAATGTGGTATAGTGGGAGCAACCTTGTAAACACTGCTTATGTACCGTCTAAATAATTTTGAAAAATAAATATGCGATAATATTTTACATGGCGAAAATACTGAATATTCAAATATAACTATAGTGTTTTAACTGTTTTAAGTTATTATTTTTATTGCCAAGAAAATCGAGTTACCGGTACATATATGACGTGTTCGAATAAAACGTTTTAAAATATTTTGTTTTCGAATTTAAATAAATAATGTATGGAAAGCTTATAACAAATAACTACTTCCAAAATAATGTCTTATATTATTCCTTACCGGTTTTTGGTTTTTATTTTTACAATACGTAGTACCTATTGTATTTTTTTTTTCATCTTTATATGAATATAAATACGTACAGTGTAGAAATAAAAAAACATTAATACAAATACCATGTATGTTATGCGTAAAGCATATTAATATATTATACTACCTATACATAATATACGATCTAAACGTGTAAAATTTTAAGTATAATATTATTATATAGTGACACAATAATAATTTAGGATAGTCATATTTTAGATAAATCTAAGAAATTATGACAGATTTCAAAAAAATGTAGAACATTAGTCATAATTAGATAAAAAGTTATTTTTAAAGAACTACATATACCTATATACTCAGCTTTCTCTCAAGTTGCAGTTACAAAAAATAAGAACATTTAGCTGTGGTAACCTGAAAAAGTAAGCTGTACTGAATACAGACACATTAAATATTTAATTATGTAAGTTATGAAAAATATCATTCTTAAAATAGTATTTATAATAATATTTATAATAATATTTTGTCATTTAAATTTTATATAGGTACCTATTTTAATGTTGAAATACATTTTAGTTCCTCTAAATGACTGATGAGCCTTTCAAGTAAATCGTTTTATTCAAAAAATGGCCAACGAATTACAAATTTGTTTAATAGATACAATAATTAATAGCATAATCATAATAAAAAATTAGAGTTTAATTTGCCTAAGATTGCATTGATTTAAAAAAAAATGCACTATTGACTATTGTAAATAATTTAATGTACATGAATTCAAGTCCTAGTGGAATCAGAAGAAAACAATTTTTTTTTTTATTCAAATTTATTACCAATAATGGCAACCAATTTAGGAAGTTATTCGCTCCAATTGAATAATAATTAACTTATTATGTTGATACCTATACTTAAATTATTGTAATATTAGGTACTTATATAAGTATAATAGTACCTATATCAAATGCATCGTATTTTACTATATTTTATTAAATACCCTATATTTTAACACCATACTGAACAAATTTCCAACCGAACCAAACCTAATAATAGTATGTTAGGTTCCAAATTTTGAGTACCTACCTACTTAATGTCTACACTCATGTTGGACTTATTATAATATATTATACATAAATGCACTATACCATGTCTTGATTCCGAAACATAACGATATTGGGACGAGTTTTCATATGCTATACTATAGTAGATGATAAAATCGATTGTATTAGTATATTTTTGCACTGCAACATTGTTTCGTGTGTACATAGTGTACATATTTTGTACTTCATCGTCTAATATTATTCGGCCATTCGATGTGCAAAATTAAAACAATTATGTATAGGTATATCGAATTTGAAGGTTTCATAAAAGTCGATTAAAATATAACGTGATAAAAATTCGACGCTTGAAAAATCGTCAGACTTCACCCTACTAACCACCGACAAACCAATAAAACGGTGACGACTGAAGAGGAATGTGCCCGGATGCCAATGGCGGGGAGGATATTGAGGGATATGTTTTTTTTTTTTTTTTTTATATGACGTGCTATACGGCCAATATAATAATATTGCCGTTAGATTTGTGCGTAACAAACCTCCGCGTCAACAACATGTAATTGAAAAAAATATACGTTCATTACAAAAATCTAATAATGCGTTTTGCAGTTCGATCAAATCGTGATTTTGCAACACGGATGCATATATGCACGTCTATGTGAGTTATGAATATTATGTGTACCGCGCGTATTTGTGAAAAGTTATGTCGACATGATGTGTGTCACGATATTAATTTAATTTCGGATCTTGTGAAATCGGAAATTTATCGTTGGCATAATATTATTTATGTACACACACGATGCCATTACTATAAACACTTTGGTCGAATGAAAAAAATCTTATTACCGGTTACGGCGCTTTAAAAAATATTAAACTATGCGTAATCGATGAAAATTAATTTAATTTTCACTATAAGAAAATAAAAAATGTGGTTACCGGCGATTCGCTTACAATAATATTATAACATTAAGTACCTATATCTATTGTGTGAGTATTGTTTTAGCACAATCATCTAACCTCGTTCCCGGCAGTGTTCCGGTTATTTTAAATCCATCGTTTATTTAATTTAGGTCTTAGAAACATAATAATATATATTTTTTCAATAGTTGTTAATGATTTAATATGAAATGTCAACAAATGTTGTTTAAATAAAAAAAAGGTGGGCAAGTGGGTGTCACTCTGCTGTACAGTAGGTTACAATAGGGTCACTGTTTAATGGATGGTATAAAATTTGAATTCAATGATATAATATCATTGTATACAAAAAAGGATTCTGAGCTGAGACGGTTTGTCAGTGTGAATATTTTATATTATATTTATATTGTTATTTCCTATTATTATATCGGCAGCTAGTACGTTGAATTAATATTATAAAATTGCAACAAAATAACTAAAACCATTATTCTTGGTTATTATATATGTAATTTCGTCGAAATTTGATCATAAAATACTGTGTGTTTATATTTTTGAGATTTTTAGTTACAGAATAACCTACTTATGTTGAACCTTGTTTTAAATTTTCAATTCTTAGCTATAAAAGTTGAACACTTTATCAGTTTTTAACTACAAAATCGTTTTTAAATTTCTAATTAGATCAATTTTGTCAAAAATCGAACTTTAAATGCTTATAAAAAAAAATTGTGCCAATGTATTTTTATATTTTTTAACTACTATATTGTAACAATATATTAGAAGCGTTGTATTACATTTTCAAGCCAATTTTGACCCAATGAATACAATTTTATTGACATTTATTGAAAAAAAAACTAAAAAAACTGTAAAAAGAATATGTACGTAAACAGCTCAAAATAAGTCAAAATATTTTAAAAATTTGACCTTTAAATGCTCATAAAAAGTTATTATTGATTTACGCTTAACTTTTTATTTAATTTCCACTAACAACTTACGAGGACCCTTGTATTAAATTTTTAAGTTTTTTTATCCAACAAATAACATTTTATTGACATTCCTAGAAAAAAAAAAGATAAAAAAAATAGGAACTGAATATGTCCGTAAATAGTTCAAAACAAATCAAAGTTGTTGAAAATTTTATCATGTGTAGAAAATGCTAATATAAATAACCAGTGAACATTTTATAAATATTATGAGTTAAATTTAGTCATTTTAGAGTTACAGAAAAAACCAAAATCGATTTTGCGTAAAAATTCCAGTTTTTCCTTAATTTTTCTTTTGTTTTTCCCTGCACATTTGTAAACTTTTGGAAATTTCAAATGTTGACCTCCCAAATGCATCAACTAGATTCACTTTCCTATCGAATAAGGGACTGTTGTTAAAAATCAAAGCAATTTTACTGCCCCAAACGGTAAAGACGGACACAAAAAAAAATAATAAAAAAATACATTGTGAAATCAATTGCTCCGCTCAGAATCTAAAATAATTTATGAAAATAAAAAGCTTGAATTAAAAATCCAGTATCGACTACTATAGGCTATAAAATACAAATTATATTTAATAACAGTAGGAAATTAAAGAGCACTTTGATGTCAAAAGAAAGAAAACATGAATAATAATAATAATAACAATGTAGTTCTATAATACCTATACATTAAAAAAATTAAGCAACTTTGAACTCAGAATAATAATAAATTATTGACTAACCAATGAAGGCTTCTTAAAGATATACAATAATTGTATTTAAATTATTATAACATCTGTATAAAATATTTAATCTAGAATTTTGAGAGTTTTTATTGAAATATACTTCAATAATGCAATTAATTAATTAATTATATGAATAAAACAAAAGTTCCATTTATAATTAATATGAATTGCTGAAAACAAATTTAAATTTAAAAGACTAAAAAGTTTTAATTTGCTAACCTAACAAAAAGTCATAATTCGTATGAATATAATATACTATAATATTCATTTTCAAATCGGGTTACAATAAATGTAAATATTTGTATAGGTACATTTTTATTAGTATTTAAACAATGATTGTCAAATATAAAATGTCGGTTCGCTTATATAAACATAAAATACTTTTGTTTTTTAATCATACTTCTAGGAGATTATATCCAGAACTTTAACAATATATTATTAAAAGCTTAAATATTTCAAAATTTCGAAGTTATATAATTACAAGTCGTGTTCGGTGAATTGCGTCCAAAAAAAAAAATGTTAATACACAGATAGGTGAATTACGTCCCCAATATTTTTTCCGTGTAGGTGAATTGCGTCCCTGATACTTTTTGAAATGTTTCACACAAAATATTTCATTCTAAGCGATATAACTGCAGAACAACAGTACCTTTATTTTATTTTATTTTATTTGTATTTATATAATTTATCGGAATATCCAAGAATTAAATAATATTTTATCTCACATGACCGTTTCAGTATCAATGCAATACGCGCGTTTAGAATCGGACTGAGTATATTTTTACATTTATATTCGACTGTTCGCGACAAAAATTGCGATAATATATAATTACTGTATAATATTTGTGATTTAAAATTTCCCAATATATTATACAGTTGACAAGCAGTCATCCGTCAGTCTGCAGTCGTGAATCGTCAGTATATACAGTGTAATTTATTTATTTATTATTAATTTTAAATGGAGTTTTCAATAAGTGAAAAAAATAAAAAAATAGTTATAATTGAAGGTTTTAAATTTCGATTCCAAAAACTATTAAGAAATGACATACAACGTTGGTGCTGCTGTATAAAATCTTGGAAATGTTTTTTTAAATGTGAACATAATTTTAATATAATAGAACAATCTAAAGAGCATAATCATCACCCAAAACCAGAACAAAAATGATTAAATCGATAAAATATTAGTAATTTTCTTAAAAGAAAAGCTATAGATGATATTTCGTCAAAACCATCGAAACTTTTACAAGTAGAATTAAAAAAAAATGACATAGAAACATTAACAACTAGCGATGTGGCACTAATCAAAAGAAATATTTGTTATGCACGTACATCTGTTCACCAAAAACTACCAAATAGCCTTCCCGAACTACACGATTCCTTATGTATGTACGAAATAAAAAACCAATAAACTGGAAAAATTTTATTGGTGAATGACAAACCAAATGGCATAATTGGTTTTTCAACGATATCAAATTTAAAAGTATTATGCAAAGTACAACATATTTATATTGATGGTACATTTAAATCGTGTCCAAAATTTTTTATGCAAGTTTTTACAATTCTTGGACTCCATAATGATAATTATGTGCCTCTTATATATTTTTTACTACAAAACAAACACACTGAATCGTATGGGCAATTATTTAAACATGTATTACATCATTGTGATACAAATGGTTTCCTGTTTTCTCCTACATATGTCCACATAGATTTTGAATCCGCAATACATTCTGCTGTAAGATGTGTACTACCTACAGCTCAAATTAAGGGATGTCGTTTTCATCTAGGGTAAAGTTGGTGGAGAAAAATACAGTCTCTTGGTTTGACAAAAGTTTTTAAAGATTATAATTCTGAAAAAAGTCAATTTTTAAAGTATTTATTTGGGTTGCTTTTCTTACATATGGATGAGGTAGAAGAATGTTTTCAAAATGATTTGCAATCCATTTTACTTATTAAAGACAAACAAATTAATAAATTCATAGATTACATATTTAAAACTTACATTACAAAAGATGCAAGTTTTCCACCAAATCTCTGGGCTGAATTTATACCAAAAACAAATCGGACAACCAACAATTGTGAGGCATTCCAGTCTAAATTAAATAATCTATTTATCTCTAGTCATCCAAATATTTACAATTTTATTGATGTTATAAAATATATTCAATCTGAAGCATACATAAAAATACGTAGTAATGGACAAAGAAAATCACGTCAAATTATCGAATTAAATACGTCAAAGCCGTATCATTTAAATTTTTACCAGTTTAATATACTTTTATAATAATGTTACTATTTTTGACATAAATAATTGACAAATAATTAAATAATTGACCTACAAATGTTATTAATATGTTTGGTATGAAAATGTATTTATCTAATTATTATTAAAATGGGAAGCAATTCACCTAGTATTAAAATATAACAGGGACGCAATTCACATAGTATTAAATTACAACAGGGATTCACCTAGTTTTATGGAAATGGGACGCAATTCACCTAACGCCTATCAAGTGTATGCAATAAGTTGTTTTTAAAGATTTTGATTCACCAAACATATGGTCAGTGCATATCTCATCCCCCATTTTCCCTTTTTATAATGTATTTATTCTAACTTTAATTGTTTGTGTATTATAGTCCATATTTTTAGATACATTCTGGATAGCCTTTTTATTGAAAAATTGTTAAGCAAATAATATTTTTTAAGTAAGTTTTCAAATAGTGCATCTCAATAGAAATCTGAGTAGTTTCAGAGTTGTTAAACGTTATGTATGTACTTTGTCAGGATAATAATCCTTAGTTATGATTTAACAATATTTACATCAAATATCAAATAGATAATATTTGGTATGGTTCTCATTCGAAAAAAAATAGTTTGTATTACCAAAGAATTCTTAAAATGGCAAACAAAAAAAAGTTTAATTATTATTAATATATTGAAAACATAATCTTATAAATTAATCAAATCAATTTAAGAAATATTGATGGTATATGCAATATGCATGCCTGGTGAACCCGTATACTACGTGGATTGTACATAATATAATAAGTGATGGAATTCTTTGTACCATTTTAAAAAGTTTATTTCTTCCTATGATTATACTATTTGTAATTAATGATTTATAAATCAAATTACCTAACTGTAAAATTCTTATTACCTAAGTTTAAATTTTTGCATGGTGTATTAATATTTTTTTTAAGTGTCATACATAAAAATATTTTATTAAATCAACACCATTAACCTGCAGTACATAAAATATTGCATTGCTTAGGTACAATAATTATAGGTATTTTGAATCATAAATTATAATTATTATTTACATTTATTTAAATGCAGTTATTTATTATAGTACTTATAATAACATACAACTCATAAAATAAAATATCTGTAATCAAATTATAAGTTATATAGCTTAGTTACAAAAATTATTTAACCACTTTTTTCGTAAAAATAAATTTTATTATTATTATATTTATAAAATTCACATTTGTGAATAAACCTAATGCTGTTTGTAACGCTTGTTTAATATTGGAGAGGAGAATTGAACTTGACATTATTTTCTTTGGACATAGTTGCCATATTTTGTTTTTATTCAATATTTGTTCGAAAAATATAACAAGTTTTATAATCTGGACCAGATATTCTGTCGCTGAAACATTTAAACAACAACACTTACCATAGACCATAAAATTATATGACACAAATATGTGAAAACATAATATATTATACTTACGTAATACATTATAGTGGTTAATTGAAGCAGAACAATGACTGGGGAAGTCACTCTGCTATATTATAGTAGGTTTTGATTGTATACTATTATACCTAAATCAAAATTTAATAGGTCACCGTAATGGATAAAATGTTAAATTTGAATTCAATGATAAATCATAACATATGTACGAAAAATGTTTCTGAGTGAGCGGAGACTGTGTGTCACCCTCTATTTATAAGGATATTTTATAATTCATTTATGTAAAGTACTGTTAGAAATTTAGTTTTTTATGAGTAATATTATATGATAAATTCGTTTTCTAATTATTTTTTCCAAATATTTTTAAGCACAAACAATAAACTATAAAAAATTGTACCATACATAAATTAATCAAAAAAGTAAAAACCTCAACAATTTAAAATATATTATATAATTTGCACAAAAAGAGCCAAAATATTTTTAAAGTTATATCTTGTCTTGAAAATTGTAATATAAATATTTATAGAGAGAATTAAGTTTATATAGTAATACATTTTTGAACTACAACAACTAAACAAAATCAATTTAATCAAAAACAGGTTTTCCTAAATATATTTTTATCTACTTTATATATTTTTTACGCTTTTTAAGTTCTGGGAATTATTTAAAATTCCCATTAAGATCACATTTAGCACAAAAAAACTCACTCAAAGTTGATGAGTGATGACAGACAAAATAAATATACAGTGGATTCCATATAATGTGGGCACCGGTTAATATGGGCAAATTGACAAAATGTTATGGTCATCCCAATTTTAATGTATACTAACTAACTAAATTCGGTTTATATACCAACCACTTAATGTGGGCCAATAAGTTTGGTCCCATTGTGTCAAAGCGGAATCCACTGTATATAAACAAGAGGGGAAAGTCAGTATAGGTAAACCGTACATCTCGTAATTAAGTAATTCGCTGTAATGGATGTGTAAAATACAATTTAAAAGTAAAAATAAAAAATAAAAGTTAATTAAAAATTCAATGATAAAGCATTACACAAGGAAAACCATTTTGAGCTATGATTTATCATGTTTATATTTTATATAGCTGTTAGTAATTTATTTTTGTACTAATAATATGGTAAGTGTAGGTCAAACTAATTTTTGCCAAAAACATCAGATGACTCATATAGTCATATTATATTATTTTATCTAATATAATTAGCTATACCTATTACATAGGGTATAATATACACGATATTGCTTTATAATATAAATGATAGCAATAAAATGTATAAATTACCAAATAGCTCCTCAAATAATTCAAAATAATAAAAGCTTCTTACGGTTCAGGATTTATTCAGGAAATTAAAAATTTGAATCAGTACCTAAGTGTTCAAAACATGCAAATTTTATAAATTGAGTAGGTAGGTTTTATTATATGAGTGATAGTAAATATCACTATATGTGACGTACTACTGTAAAATTACTTTATTATAATATTCAAGTATAATACTATAATCTAAACTAATATTATAAAGCTGAAGAGTTTGTTCGTTTGGTTAAACGCACTAAGCTCAGGAACTACTGATTCGAATAGAAAAATTGTTTTTGTCTTGGATCAAGAAGATCAAATAAGAATTCCTATCGAGGAAGGATATAGGCTATACAACATGACGCTACGACCCATAGGAGCGGATCGTCAATTCAAATTTATATATTCAAAACATTTGAGATTTACTTTTTTTGCTCATTAATGGTTGCTATATTGGTTTTAATAAAAATAATTATGCGCACCATTTTTTTATATTTTTGAGTTAAATTATACACTTACGTAAGCACCTTCTACCTCAGGTAGGTATATCTGATAATATACTGCTCGCATAATCACAAGCGAATCTCACGGACAACGCTAATCGGGGTGTCTATAAATTAAAATATAATATAATTTACATTTAAAAAGATATTGTTTCCACAACATGTTACACTCAAAAAGAGTTGAACAATCACAAAAACCTAGAAATAACAAAGCTAGTATAATATAATATAATATAAGAATATAATCATTAAGGGTACAAGGTGTTTAAAATATATAATAACCGTGTAATTTTCAAATTAATAAATTACCGTTTATCTGGATCACAGTAATTCATAATTAAGGATATGTAATGGTAATAATGGTAACGTAAATATGGCATGGTAATAAATAACAAAGATTACATTATGAATTTATATGTGTTTAATAAATAATTAATTACTATAAACAATATGCGGGTACTGTGTAGGCAAAATATAAGTAGGTGTGTTATTGTTGAAAAGTAATTGCATGTTTTAAGGAATTCTTTATGATTTATGATAATATTTAACCGATGGTAATTTAATCCCAACGAAACACAATTGAAACATTATCCAACTGTACAAAATAATATGCAAAGTTAATAGGTATCTCATACAATATAGATAAACAAGCGTATTCCTTGTTTAAATATTATGAACTTCAATACATTTTCAGTAAGACTAATCATCTCTTGTTTAAAATTATCATATATTGTATATTATATATAATAATATAGAAAATCAAATATTATGCAATTGATAATACCTAACTATAAATTTATATTTATTTTTGAAAATGGCACAGTAAAATACAGTGTGCATGGGCCTGTATATCACACGTTTGTTATCTATAATTTAATCTATAAAATAGAGGCGCCTTAAAAAACCGTTACACTGATAATGTTTTATTTCCACAAACGTGGCTGCCATATTAGTTGACTAGTTTGCCGTTATGTCGTCTTTCGAAGTAAAAATATTAATTCATTTTTAGTCTCTGGTTGGTACGTGGTGAAAATATAACCAAAATGTTATTTTGTATCCGTCACAGATTCAATTCTTTCATTTCTCTATCCCAACAACAACAAAAACAACAACAATAATAATATTTTAACAGGAAATGTTTTATTTTCTTAACACATACGTTGTGCAACGTACGGAAATTTAAGCAAAACAACACATTGCGGCGAATGTTGATTTTTCACGTATGTCCCCCGGAAAAGTTCAAAAATGGAAATGGTCGCTTTGTGTACGGTACACATACAAAACAATTTCAAGTGGAGCGCCGAGTTGGTTTCCACTGTAGTGTAAATTATACTGTAGTTGAGTATAACTAGTTTTCACGCATGACAACAAATTCAACGATTTACCTTTGGTCCATTTGTAGTAAGTTTACAAAGTATGTACAAACCCATTAAAACGCTTGTTTGTTTATTTTTTTCGAGATGATTTTGTATATTATACAACTTGTTCTGTGAGATTGTGACTTAAATTTCTAAACCTTAAAGTACATAAAAGTGTACGGGTTGAAGTACAAATTGCAACCGTAAGGAATAAAGCAGGCCATACACAGAAGTATAGGCCACTGCGTTTCCTAGCTGGTGTAATATTGCAGCAGACATGGATTCATTAAATTTAAAAATCGAAAGAGACGTGTAATTGCTCGAAATAACTATAATATTTACATATTTTATATGTATTTTTTGTGTAAATTACTGCAACATCGTTATATTATTAGCTGGACGATTTTTACATATTTAGATGTTACTTGATTTGAGCTTTATAAATTTGTATTCTTATGTACCTATATTAAACAGCGATCTAATTGAAAATATAATATATTTTTTTTTATTCCTCACGAATCAACGATACCTACAGGCTGTAATTATAATTTATAATCCATTACGTTAATATTGTATGACTCAAACATTGAGATAACATATCAAGTTCTATATAGTTTATTCTAATATCACAACCATTTTATATTTTTATTTTTTGTAAATTTTCAATTTTCAAGGACTTTTTTCTTATTAGTATAAACATTTTAATGATTGATAAACTACTCGACCGAATTTTGATTGTGCACATCAACAGTTGTTGATTAAAAACAAAAAATGATCCACTCAATAATTTAATGTTAAAAAGAGTGTTCTCATTTTACAAACAGAATCGTATTGGTATTGCTATAGCTTATAACACAAAATATGAGTGAACAAATTTCAAAAATTTTGAAATAGGGTTTTTAAAAATAATATTATAATTTGAATAAATGTATTATTAAATGAAAAAAAGGAGGTGAAACATGCTTGGGAATCCACCCTATATATATTTATATAATTACATATCCATTTTTATATATTTATATGTATATATAATTACATCATAATTACATAATCTTTTTTTTTAAACAATCTTTTAATTTGTGTTTATTTGTAATATCATTTAACTTAGTTAGTACTATACAGTATTTTACTTTGCACAATATTGTGAAATAAAATATTGAAGAGTTTGAGCATTTTAACCGAGTAATGGGGAACTGTATTATCATATAGAACGAATAAGACTATAAAAATGTACTAGTTTTGAACTTCGCATGATTTTAAAATTACAATTTCTTATCATGTCATGATATTTTACTCTAACTTTTTTTTTATGTATTTTTCAATCTAAATCGGCTTCTAGAATTTTGATCTTAGCCATATAAAATATAAATCATCAGAAAACCTACGATTCCATTTACTAGTTTCAGTAATATTTTTTTAGATCTTATCATTCCTAATTCGAATTGGGGGTACGTTACCAAAAGTTATGGTGGTTGGGAATAACGGATATTGAAATCATGAATCACATGTGATAAATAAAGATCTTATTTGAAATGCTTACTCTTTTTTTTATATTATTTAAAAATAAACTGTAATTTGTAGAATTAGCCAGTATCAAGTTGACTTTTAAACAGATAACAAAACAACAATTGTTTCATCTAATAATATAGTTCCAATAACATATTATAATTAAAAATATTAAATTTTTATTTTAGTGTATTATTTCAACACGTTAGCATTAAACTATTAAACTATTTCCATTGAGTATAGAGTATAGACTATACCTATATAGGTACTAGATAGTTTATAATATATACCTATGCTATTTATATTCTATGCTATTACTATATACTATTTTATTTATGATAAAGTTATAATCAATTTTTTATAAAAGCAGTATTTTGATAAATTTAATAATTTATTTAATTCACATAAAATCATAATATAGACATACAATAATAAATACAAACAGACACTCCATACACAATACTCCTTTCGTATAAGTCAAAATAACTTGTTTCAGTGACAATAGTATTTTTTATTTGATTTTTACTGCATTTTGGCACAAATACGATTTTAACTTTTAATTTAACTTCACATTTGACTACACTTGACTTTCATCTTCAAAAGAGGAATAGTACCACCTTCCACCTTAAATAGTCACGACATCCTAAAACCTACAAGCTCTCGCTACTTAACCCTAATTCAACGTCTAACTATTGGCTGACCATATAAAAAGCAAACGAATTCTTCTTAACTGTTATGTGGAGATCTCTCTGTTACTTACTTGGTAAACATTCTAAGCTCAGCATAAAAACACAGATTCTGCATACTGCATCCAACTATGGGAGGAGGTCAAAACATCAAATAAATACTAAAACTAATTTTCTACTTAGCTACAATTTTCACGTGTCTCATATAATATTCTGCATACAGGCTTATTGTAAAAAACAAATTACAGATTGTTTGTGTTTAAAATAAAGTTGAAAAAAAAACTTTTTTAAAACACTGTGATAATTAGGTAGGTATTTATAATTTATTTCCAAATAATCACTATATTATAATTATATTATATAGTACATTTTATCTTTTTCGTTTCATGAAGCAATATTACAAATTCTTAGTAGGTTTTAACTTTATTCTTATTAACCATACGTTTAGACATAATGGGTAATTTGTTTAGTTAGAACAAGAATGTTTGATGTAGGTAGGCCGTTAGCTACCATAGTTAATTTCTAAAAGCCCATAATTTAAGTCTTGAATATTGTTTGGAAACGTGCAACTAAAGTTAATATAATATACCAAACGTATTAAACATAAATAATAAAAAACGGAGAAGTCGCTTTGCTGTATAGTAGGTACCTAGGTTTCAAGTGTATCTCGTCATTGAGTAAGTTATTGTAATGGATGTGTTACATTTTAATTCAATGATAAACTATTCCATGTGAAAAATCATTCTACCCGGAAACAGTCTATCAGCCTTTATTTTTATGGATATTTTATTATATAATATTTGTATTGATATTATTAATTTATTTTTCTATTAGTAATACATAATATTATGGTAGGTAAGGCAAACTAATTCTTACAAAAAACATATCATAATATATTATTTCATACAATATTATCAACTGTTTTTAACTGAAAGGCCAATAGCGACAAACTGTGTGAATGTGTTCGCGGTATAAGTTCCTAAGTCAATTACAAATTTAACTAACTAATATGATAAGTAAAGGTATAAAAATATTAACTTTTTAACCAGGTAGTTAAATTGTAGAAATAAAGATTATATTTTATACGACTGCAACTGATGGTTAAAAAAGTCGGTCTCGTAATGTATTATTGTGTATATATAATTCTTATTAAAATTCATTTTCCTATCACACATTTGAAATGCTTTATATTTATTATGCATACAAAACCACATGAGTACATCATTAGAACAAATAATACACACCTATACCGATTACTTGGCTTCGATGTAACATTAATTTTACGCATTAGTTAGTAGTGGGGGATTAACACCACCATAAATTTTCAAATTGGAAAATAACAGTAAAAATCAATAGAACATTACCTAAAGGTGGGTAAAAATGTTTAATTGGTCTACTGTACCAAAATGATATACGACCGTTTTAAGTGGGCTATTACATATAGGTAGTGTTTGATACGAATTTTCACTATCGTACTTTGTTTTACGATTTCACAAATAATTAAAAATAATAATAACAATAAATTCAATGGGCTTTTATTAAATGAAATTTGTTATTTTAAGGTATTTTAATCAATTTATATAATTTGACAATACGCAAAGTAATTATTATTAAAAACAACAAACAGTAGAAGTATACAATTTATATTACATACTCGTTAGTATATAACTATTAGTTTTGAATATAGAAATTAATTGGTTTATGAAATTTCATTAACTGAATAATTTGAATTTATCAAACCGTTAATCCGAACGTCCTATTTGTAATACTTAAATCAATGAAATTACATCATACGTATTTGCATGAATTTACATAGGTAACCATAAAAAAGCGTTTACTGGACAAATTATCAAACCGTATAAGTTAAATAAACCATAATCATACTGTAAATTATGATTTTGGAGATTGGGGAATGAAATAATCAAACATTTATTTTCTAATATGTAAATCTATTTGAATGTACAACCTTCGTAAAATGTACCTACCATTGCAAGTGGTCGATAATTATCATTAATTAATTTTGAATGTAGAGATATAAAATCAAATAATTTATCAGTTGAACCTAACAGTTAGCTGTTTAGCTGTTTATATACAAATTTACTGAAATTAGAAAACTATTCTAGTACTGCGAATTGACGTGGTTCCATGGTGTATACAAAACTGACGACAATAGGTCAGTTACTCATTATTGAAACTTACTGAATGAATCGAAATTCAGAGGAAATATTTTCTGATAGCAAACAGTTATAAATAATTTATAGTGTTTACGAAGTACGGAAGAAGTAAGCTTTTAGACAATAAATTGTTCAAATGAAATAAGTTAGTGCTTATTTAACATTAACTCTTATTTATAATATTATCACAGTATTTCGCTGCAACATCAATGACACACAATATTAAAATCGTATTAATTATTAAATGTACATCTCATAGTTATAATTAGTTTCCAGATAGATGTAGTTATGTTTATAACTTTTAAATTGTAATCAAATTTTATTAAATTCATTACTTTTCAACTTTAATAAGTTTAAAATGAACATAATTCAGTTTATTTGAAGTTTTCTACTTATTTTGTAACAACACAATATACTGTGTGATTTTAAATAGCTGTCGAGTGTTATCGTGTTGATTGTAATAATGATTATAATTTTTTATTAATTATTCTTATGAATTATAGATAAGCATTAAACCACTTTGTATATTAATTGAACATTTGTAAATTGCGTTTTACGAACCGAGCTGCTCATAATAATACATAATATTATAATTTATAATGACTGATTCTCAAAAAGTCCTCTACACCCGAGTTATTTGACGAGTGGGTAACGTATTTTATAATTAAATACAAAACATTTAACAATAATAAAATACAATGTAAACACTGTTCGTTTGTAAGTATTAAATACTTATAATTTATTAGTCACAACTCACTATAATAATTATTTGTGAAGGGGTCGTAGATCAATGGTCTTCAATCAAAAAAGACAAACATCAATGATTATAATATACGTCGCTGTGATTTGATTTATCTTTAATTGATCAAAACGAATTGTACGTTATGTAAGAAGAAAAAAATATGTAATTTTCAAATATTTGGAAAGTCAGATTGGTTACGGAATAGGTTTTTTTGGATGCACCTACAATATATTATAATATTTGTCCCTGGGCAATAGTCGTGTACGCCCCCGAGTAGGTTTGGTAACTTGTGCTGATTATTAAATTATCAAATTAGTCGGCTTTGCGGTGTTCGTGTATGACGTAATGTTGAAAAAAACAAAATAAAGATGATCAAGATGATTCATGAAAAAAATTAACCTCTCGCGCTATTTGGCCGTATTGTGTAACTTTCAATTATCATACAATTGAGGACTTCATTTTTGTGGCCAGTTCATTACGTATTTTTATCTTGTGTGGTTTAAATAATTATATTCATAGTATATTATATACTAAAAAAAAAAGATTATATTGTTATTTACCTTTAAAATAAGTATATATTTTTAGCAGGACAAAAGCTGTCCTTTAAAATAACTACTTAAGGTATATTAAAAATATTTCTATCGTCGTATAAAACTATAATTAATTGTGGTTCTATCTTTTTCTCAAATATATAAACTTATTATGGCTGTTCAATCTTTATTCAACTCTGCAGAGTCACCAAAGATCTCGGTTTTTAGCCCTAATTATCGAATATAGGTACTTTATTTTAATGTCAGTTTCAAATGAATGTAACAGAACATACTAATAATAAAAATGCAACTTTGTACCAAGCTTATAGGTATAACTGTACATTGTACAAGTATATATTTTATGTTTAACTCTTTTAGGCCTTTTTCGTACCTGTCTACGCGCACTGTACGAACACGGATCTGTGCTTGTTTCGTTCTTCATATTATTTCAAATTTATGCTGATTCTCATTTCAATTTAATGATTTTAAGTGATACTCCTATAATATTCGGGAAGCTTCTTCTAACACGTTTTTGGTAGTATCACTGATCTAAGTGCATTTTTCAATTAACTATTTCCCAAAAAAAAAAATTTTTGCTAACCCTGTACATTATCATCGATATCAGCTAAAAT
The DNA here is from genome assembly GCA_027563435.1 of Nasonovia ribisnigri. NCBI lineage: Eukaryota > Metazoa > Arthropoda > Insecta > Hemiptera > Aphididae > Nasonovia > Nasonovia ribisnigri. Next base: position 283,469 of record JANEHU010001717.1, read on the forward strand.
GAACAAAAATACGTCACTACCCTGTCTACAGAATTCAAAAGTGCTATCGATTAAAGTTATAAGCCAAAACACCATACAACAATCTAATAATAAAATCCTTATCAATTATGTACTTATAGGTCATAGATATAAACGATATCTTGGATTTCGATTGATCTCGGGTCGTTACACCTGAATCTCATATATTAAACATCTAAATTCAGTCAGATTATCATCATTATCTATGTCAATTAAAACCACTAACACGCACAATTTTCTAAGCCAAATAGATTCGAAAATTTATCGCAAAATTACGGTTCAGAAATGGAAACCACCTTAAAAAACCATACTATCGCAAAAATGCCTCTTCCAATCCAAAATACTAGATTACCAAAAGTTTTGTGAAAAAAATAAAAATGAAATGAAACCAACTGATGATTCACTTGCAAAAGGTCTACTGAGCTAAATAAACTTAATAGTTAATACTACTTCACAAAATACCTACACAACTATCAAGTTCTTAAAATAATTAATATCTAACAGTATTTTTTTTTGTAAATTAAAATAAAACAAACCATTATCGGACTATTAGTGAAAATGTACATCCAACTATATAGCTTGACTACCTATCTTAAAGAGGAACTTGAACAAAAAGGTTTCTTAACGAGAAACACAATGAACGCTCATAACAAAATATCCGAAACACCCTACCTACCTCTATTTTTTTGTTGGTTTAGAATCTAAACCAACAAACTTTAGAACAATAGAAAATTAAGTCAAATTATACACCTATTATTATAAAATATTTTTATTACTAGCCGTTGACTGTTTTTCTCTGTTTATTAGTTGGTTATGAAATACAAGTTTATATAATATAGTATTATAGTTGAATGATTGAAGTGATTACTGAGAACTACACACTTGTGAGAACTGTATCATTGCGATATGTATAATATACCTAAAAACTCATATTTTGTCGATAATCTTATCTTATTTTCAAAACTCGATCAGTCACCAAAAATATTATTATTATTCCTAATATTCCTACATACTTACTTACTTACTTCTGAACATATTACATACATACAATTTGGATATTTAGCATAATAATTGTCACAGTAAAAATAATGAGTAAGGAGGGAGAAATTTTTTTATTATGTTGCTGTACAATTTGTATTGCTATATTATGTAACACCCCCCCCCTCTCCGAAATTATTCTGTCGAACGTGCCTGTTCTACGGTGTATCTATACAGTATTGGCATATAGCATATGGTGCTGAATGCCTGAAATAGTGAAGTTATTCGAAAAGTATTAGTTTACGGACTTATCACTAACCTTTTGTAACTAGATGGAAATCTTTATTCTGGACTTTTTTTCTATATATTCAATGGGTTTAGTATACATTTGAAATTTCAATGTGTAAACACATCACTTCATATTCACATAAGTTGTATTGTTAGGTTTACCTCTACGTTTATTATTTTCAATTTCTTATATTTTACTGTATCTTTTATTCCTATAACAATCTAACCAATGTAAAATAATGTGGTAGGTATCTGGTACATCTACAATAAACTGGGTGATTTACCAAGAATGTTCATCATATAGTAACATTTTTTTATACAATTTAAGAAATGGTATTCGTATCACTACAAAATTACAAACACGTTTTTTGAAATGAGAACTTACATTTTATACGGACAATTGTTACAGATGTTTTTTCTTTTTTTTTAATACCGATGGTACTAACTGAATTTAAATTTGAACGTATAGTTTCTGAATTGTTAAACTTTGTGTACTAAGGATAACAGTCCTTTAAATTTTAAACAAGTTTCCCATAGATTATAGAATATAAAATATAATATGTAATATATTTTATGCTTAGTCTAGTATTTACATTGAACTCAAACAATTTTTGTAAATCATATAACTGAAATACATAATTAATAAATAACACCTATCATTTTCAAATAATGATACCTATCTCAATATTATTTAAATTAACTAATAGAATCATAGAATATTATTTTTAGATTAATAAAATTGAAACTACTGGTTTGCAATTTTGGTTGTATACATATAAAAATTACCTGCTTATCAATTGGTAATAATCAGGTGGCTTTTATTAAAAAAATAAAAGTTATGTATCGCTACACGACATTAAATTATGTAAAAACAAGGTTCATAAGTATACTTACAAATTAATTATTTATATGTGTGTATTTGTTTGTAACAATATTATTTTACTCATTATTGAAATTTTCAAAAACGTTATGTTATGTATGTAAACTTATAAGAACATCGAAACCACAATAACTATATTAGTTCTGACTTTGAATACGTTAACTTACCACTAAAATAAATGGAATTCATTTTTTATTCACTGTGGATAAAAATCACTAATTATTTTATTAATCAGCTAATGGTTATTACAGTAGTATTATAGACGTAGTTAATAATGTAAAATAAAACTAAATAGTTATGTACTCACCACATCACACTTTTTAGTAATATAACGGTGATTCATTTTGTATAAAATTGTTTCAACCAACAACCTCCGAGTATTCAGTTCAATCATTCAAATAAAAACAATTAAGTGTTTATCTTAAATTTTTTTGATAATCAGAGATGGTTAATGTTTTGAAATGAATGTATGGGTCAATTTAATTGAAAAGCCACTCTAGAACTTTGATATATCTTTTTAATGTGGGTTTTTACTTCGTTAATAGTTGACAAATCTCCCTTGCTTTATCGATACTAATATACCTATAAACCCCTATAAATAAATAAGACATACAACCTATAAAAACAGATCGTTATGACCACAAAAAAATAGTAAACGTTATGTTTCCAATAAATTTCCCAATTTAGATCCTATACCTAAGATTTGCTTTTTGTTCAGATTTATTTTATCTATTTATTTATTACATTACTTTTTTCTGGTATATAGCTTAATACAGACAATAACAGAGAAGAAGGATTTTTTTAAATCTCGTGTAACAATTAAAACTTTTTAACTAAACTTTTTTTATTTGTTGTAGATAATTAGTTTTTGATTACACAAACACAAATAGACAAGATATATGTTATGTTGTTATAAACAGTGCCTACCTTTTGATACTTGGTGTAAAAAAAATGGAAATTTTAAAATTAACATATGTATCAAGTGTGATAAAAAAATTAACGTTCCTAATTCAGTTAATATATATTTAGGTGGTAAAATAAAATGATAAAGCTTATAGAAACTCGAGCTTTTACGTATAAATTGATAATAATTGATGTACCTGTGTAATATTAATTTAACAAGAATGTTTTTTAGTTTCGTTTTAAAATATTACCAATATTTTGAACATGATCTGAGATCTAAAGTCGTTTATGCTTCAACCTTTTAGACAGAAAATGTAATTTCATGAAAGTAATTTTTCTATGCTCAAAATCTACCAAAAATTTTAAAACAAATATGTAGTTAATATTACAGTAAACCAGACCCGCTGGTGCTGAAAATTTCACTTAATAAAATAAATGGTATTAAAAACACTGCACACTTATTTTTACCTGAATTTATTTTGGTTAATTTATTCTAATAATAATGAAACATGTACTCTAACTATTATTATAATAGATTTGAGAATATCACAGATTATTTGAATAAGAATTTCTTATAAGCAACTCACCAAATATAAAAGTTTCATTATAGAAGTCGAAATATGTTCAGCTTGCAATGGTTTATCATTCAAAAAAACCTGATAAAATATCTGCATTAAATCAACGTACCTTAATAAATTATATAATTATTTTACACTCATTTTAATACGGCGTACCGTGTAGGCAAGGCGGACGCAATACGTCACCGTGCAATTCATTTGCCCTGCAGGAATTCACGATCTTACTACCTTGTTAGCTAACTGAAGTTGTATATTGTGATGGAATCACTCTCTTATAATATTATCTTGGAATTAATAATTTTTTTCTATTTTTCTCTATGGCAGTATGTGTACGACGTTTCACGTTGTTGATAGATGTCATATTTATATGAAACTATTATTCATGGCTAAAATGCCAAATAGCTAAATGCTAAATGTTAAAAAATCCTAATGTGCTTTGAAGAATTAAAAACAACTATTGAGCTCAAAGGATGTACCAAAAAATATTGGTCTTATCACGGTATTGTCAGTAGCCAACACCTCTTGTTTTAGAGAAAAGTCAAATTAAATAAACATGTGCTTGTAAAAAGACGTTTGGAGTTTTGATACTATTTTAAACTGGTTTAATATTACGTATAACTGGTATATTGACAGTGAATGTTGAATAAAAATATTATATTGTTTTTTATTTATTGCGATTATCCTAACATTCAAGATATTGACATTTTACTGGTTGGTTGGAGATTTTAGTGTTGATATAAAAACATAATATTCAAATTGTTAAAAAAATATGCTATTCCTTAATAAGTGAAAAAATGTTTTCTGTTCAAACAGTTTTATAAATAGGTAATATATGAACAGCTGAAGCACCAATTAGCATTGTTATTATTATTATTATTATAAATAGCAGTATACTCGTTAAAATACTGCAAAATCCGGTTGTCAAACGAGACTTAATTGGAGATTGAAAAATCTAAAATACTAATTTTATTTTTTTCCCAGATAAATGAAACCTAAGTGATATGCAAACAAGTTATTTGTATCTTATTAACATGTTAATATTTATATGTTCTGTTAGTCATATGATTTTACTATTATCATCGAAAATTTAAAGCAAGTACCGACTTTGTTATTTTGTTACGACGTGATATAATATAAGGCATTAGTGGTTTATTTTCTAATATTATGCATAAAAAGTAGCATAAATAATTTATATGTAAAAACTTATATAAGTGCGTATAAGCCATAATGCCAATACACCATTTGGGTGAAGCTTTTATTTTTTATACGTAATTGTATGGATCTGTCTAGTTTTTTATATCGAGTGAGCTCTGTGAGTGCTGACTATACTGACCGATTAACTCATTAGTGTTACGTGCATTTATTTGCATTTTATAACAAATATTGTAATAATTGGAAATACAGTTCCCTGAAAATAAATTTCTTCAGTAAGTTTAAATATATTGGTTTTAATATCTAGTACATTAGCGCATAATAATTAATATTACGTAGGTGCCACATAGGCCAGATTTAAATAGTGAATATTTATGAATATTAGTAAAAACATGTCTAAAATATTATCTTAAACAATAAATAAAAACGTCTTATTTAATACAATAAATATAAATGAAAACAATGAATGAAATTAGATGTAAATTTAGATATAATTAAAATTTTTTTTTTCTTCTAATTTTATGTTATATATTTTAACTGCACTAATAGTTTATTTGAAATGTCATAAACGTCTAATGATGAACTATTGATGTGTTACGACTTATAATTACTATTATTATGTTATATTGACTATATTCTCAAATTGATAAATAACTAAAATATTAATAATATATAGGAACGATATTAACGAATATAATACGTGTACATATTAATACTCTATGTCTATACTCTATTAGGTAGGCATACTGTAATAGACGAATGAAGCAACAGTACAAAATCTAATTAATTTGTTATCAATAAAATAATAGCTAGGTATAACAAGGAATAAGGATAATAGTTAATAGGGCTGTGGCTAATAATATCGTCTGTATGAACGGTCGAATGTATAATCCACCGATGGTGTTCAATTGCTGATAATTGATATCACCAATCATCGAGATTTAAAGAGTATATATTGTGTGGCAAAGTAACCCTCTAATAATTCAACGAGATATTATTGATAAGATTTTGAACTAAACCCTTAAATTTTCCGAACTATCAAACGTCTTTAAGTTTATTAGTTTAACCAATGTTGAATCGTTCTAGGAATTTAGACCACATTACCATGAATCAATATAATTAAATATTCATTAAATACAAGCTTTTTAATAGTCCATTATATAATATTTCAAAACCATTGTTTAATATAATTGTGAGAGTTTAACCAGGGACCTGCAGTTATATGAAAGGGACTTTTCAACAATTACGCACAAAACATTTTCGATTGTCCCTTTGATTGATCAATCGAGACTAGTCATTTTTAGCTTTGATAGATCAATTTTGTCAAATAATAGCCGATAGCTATATAAATGTAAATTATGTAAAAATAATATTGTTTATATTACGTACAGCTTCTCCACATAGTAGATAATAAAATGGGACCAAGATAGTAGTGACGAAGACAGACAACAGATAAGCACTAGCTGTAAAATTAATAGTTTAAATAATAGGTATTCTGCTATTTATCCATGATAAATAAATTGTAGTAGTAAATTAAGAAGTAAATGTAATAAAAATAATAAATAATAAGTATTAAAAGTTATTATAAAAAATATATATTTATTGAGTGACTCATAATCTTTAGAACAATAAATTATTTAAATATACTTTATAGTTTCTGTATAATGTATAATAATTTAATGTTGAAGGAATTATATTAGATGAAAAACATTTTTATATTTATTTCAAATTTTGCTTTAGTTGCAACTGGTCCTTATCCAACTGAAAGCATAACTTAATGAATAATACAGATTACATAGTTTATAAACCCGTTAATCATGTCGATTATTTTTGTTGAACCACAAAATCGTAAATAAATTTGAACATTTTTGACTCATAGGTAGTCTATAAAATACATAATATTTGAACCAGTGGAGTAAAATAACAAATATTGAGCTTATAAGCATATGGTATTTCATAACGAATCTGCAATAAAATATGAAACTTCTAAATTAGATAATATCACAATTTATATAATCTAAGGAGTTTAAAGTATAAAATATATTATCTTGTATAATAGGTATACATTTAAATAATTGCTTCAGTAGCTTTTTATTTTTATTACCTTCTTTACTCTGAAATCGTTTTTTTATACAATTGTAATATTATATGTAACAGGATATTGTACGACATAAAAAATGTAATACACAGTAATTTTTCGTATTTTAACTATTCACTACATTTAAATTTAATGATTGACTATCAATTTAGTTGTTACACTAGATAAAGAAAAAGATTTTATTACAAAAATAAAATCGTCCTAAAAATAAAATAAAATTACCTTATTTATTATAATTGCTGACAGTGAAATTATTGAAGTATACAAAAAAATAATACTTATATAATGATGAAATAATTTATAAGCTTTATTTAGTAAACCTATATTAGTTTTTTTCTTTCTTTAGTTGATAATTTTTCAACACACTCAATGAAAATATCGTACACAAAATACAATTTCTACACTTATGCCAACTAAAATAATTTTATATCTGTGTATATATATTACGCACGAAACTTTTGGACTCTAGTCGAATAAAATAAGATAATAGTGTAAAGCAGAACTTATAATTGAAGATTTTAACGATATTTATTTTATTTCAGATTATATAAAAGATGAAAGCTATAATAGATTCATAGAAATATGTAAAAACAACATAATTAAAAATGTAATATAGCAAAACTAATAAATCAGGTTTACTTGAATACGTACAAATCTTGTATTGATTTTTTCATCAACAAGTTAAAGGCAGTTGAGCCCCTCTCCGACTAAAATATTCATACGTGAAAATATTATAAACAATAGGTACCTAACTAATAATACATAGTACATAATACATAATAAAAAATGTGTGTGTAAAAACAACAATAGTGTCATTATATTATTAACAAATCGTTGACAGGAAGAATACAGTGATACAATTCTTTGCACTAATAATACGATGATTACAGCCGACAGGTTGTGTATAGTATGATATCATCATAGTCGAAGCTTACATACTAAACGAGATAAAATTATTTCATCGCTCTGCGACCTAGACCAAGATCATGTAACAAGATATTAATATAAAACAACCATGTTCTACTTTTTGCAGTACAAAATCTACTCCGAGATTAAGTTTATTGTCGTGATAAATTGACCGTGAGTACTCACATATTATTATATATATATATATATCATATGAAGTATAGATGCTAATCAGAATGATAATAATATCAAACTCACCAACAGAAATATTAATGTTTCGAGTGCACCTAAGTGCACTTACTTCTTGGTAATATCACAACTAGGCATGTCATAAGCATAACTATTATAATAATACAGTGGGTACCTTTTTTGGTTGTATATTTACACGATTCTTGTATTTTTACCAACACATATTATTGCCCACATGCATGTGCTCGACGTATATAGTATAGTGTTATGTGTGCGTGTGTGTGTGTGTGTGTGAGCAATTATTATGACGTTATATAATACAGGTGTAAATATAATATTTTCGGCGAAACATCGTCTGAATTCATCAATATATAATATAGTATATGGTTATTTTTTTTTCGTAAAACCCACACACCAAGTCGTTACCTACGAGAAAAATCATCAGTAAATTTTCGATGGTTAAAAATATAATTGACCCCTGTGAAACAAAAACGTTGCAGGCGCCCTGCGTTATATCTGATTCGCTTTATGTTGGGAAAATAAATCCCTTGGCGTGAGCGTACGAAAATAAAACTATTATTTTCCCTTCTTTTCTTTCTGTGCGGCAACAATATAATAATTTTTGCAGACAACATGCGAACATCGTCGTCGTCGTCGTCGTCGTACCTACCCCTACGCTCTAGGCGAAAATGTGTGGAGAAAACGGTGCTCCGGTCGCCGCTACATTATACTGTTCTGGCGGCGGCGTGAGAGGGAACCAGTCGGGGGGGAGAGGGCGCAGTGGGCAGGGTCCGAGTAGACAATCCGGCGGCGCCGCAAACTACCGACACGACCCTCTTATGCTCTGGCACTATAGTGTTTCACCGCCCAAGTGACATCCAAAAGGTCGAGGAAATAATGTTTATATATAATATAATATATAGCCCCTCGCACACACTCACACACTCTGCACGCTCACACGGTTTGTTCCTTTGCTGTGACTCAACTTTAAAATAATACTGTGCGGAAGCGATAATGTGGTGTTGTACTCTACTGGCTAAAGTGTACTATCCTTATTATTATAACGAGAGAAGATAAATTTAATTAGCGTTGCAAATCAAGAAAGAAAAAACATGAATAGAAAAAATATTCCAACTCGTTAGAATTCGTGAATAAACTGAATAACTGCAATATTGGTGTAAATAAAAACTTTTATATTTTAGGCACAATAATATTATTTTTTATTTGACGTCCTTTTATTACCTACCATACGTTATATTATTATAAATTATTGTAAAATATAGAATTTTTTATAAGTATATGATAACCGTTTCAGTTATACCTTTTTGTCAAAAAGTAAGTACATTATTGTTTTCAAGGAATAGTCGTTGCATATAAATTTCGTCTCGAAAGTAATCGAAATCCCTTTTTCTCACGAATTTTGTATTCATTAGTTAATACATATTTTATCGTATATTTCATGTCTTTTTTGATCTATAAGAGCACTTCGTAGCTAAATATATTTGAATATTTTAGTACATATTTTAAGATATCAATAAATTGGAAGATGTTAAGGTAAGCTGAATAAAACATACTGTTTACTCTAAAACCAGGAGTGGAAAGATACACAACTATCAGTAGTTCCAGACATATTAGTAATACCTATTGATAACTATGTTCATATATAATATGGAAAATCAAAATTAGAGCATATAATATAATATTGTGTGTGAAATGTATTATCTGGTTAGGTAATAGGTATTAGGGTCAAAACAAAGGAATCTACGCATTCCAATAAAACCCTAAAAACATAACCCAATTAGATGTAATAATATGTATTATGTGTAATGTGAATTAATTTTATATTAAATCATTATTGAATTTAAATGTGAACTGCATATGCAGCAATAAAATGTTTTTATCTTTTATGTTTTATTCGTAAATATACAATTGTATTATAACTTATAAGATAACCGTACAGTCTCCAAGTTTTATCGGACAACATAGTAGTTAAGTATTTTGTTATATACTTACCATGGCAAAAATGACCTGGGTCAGAATATTATTTGTTTCACCGAAACGTATCATATTATTATACTAAGCTAATAATTAGTAATTCAAAATTTTAGGTACATAAAGTTAGTGACATTATATCCATCTAAAATACTACGAATAATATGATGATTTTAAATATTGTTCCAATGGTTATAAAATGTTTTTTTTTTTTTTTTTTTTTAACTTTATTTTAAGACATACAATCTGTAATTTAAATTTACAATAAGCATGTATGCGGATATACATTAATTTGACATGCACCGCGTGAAAAAAGAAGCCACCCAATAGCAACACTGTATAACTGAAGTTAGTTTAATTTATAGTTTATTTTTTATTTTTATTTTTTAATTTTTTTTTTTTTTTTCCTCTTTATTAATTTTGGTTTAGATCACGACACCATCTTCTCTTTAATCTACGCGGAGGATTGCCAGGAATGGTGTCAGAGTTTAGTGCTGATATTAAGGGAAGTTATAAAATGTAAAATATTTTTTTACAATTTCTAATCAAATGATAATATAACATCTGAGGTTGGGTCTCTTTAAATTTGAAAGCAATTGAAAAGGATTCTGGTTAGTCAAAACATTTGTCAACATTTGAAAAGTTACTAGAGTAGGTACTGGACACATCTGAATTAGATTTACAATTTGGACTAACTTTTATTACACAATTTGTATTTGCTTCAATAAAAATATCAATTATTTAGTAAAATAATGTAAATTGTGTAATTATATTATTTGATTAATATATTAACGTTCATTATAAAAAAAAAAATTAAAAATTAAATTATTACTATAATTTCATTAAAAAAATGCATAATTCAATTCAGTCTTGTCATTATTTATTATTTAATATAATTATAACATACTAATAGAAAGTCCAGTAAGTCTAGTTTCATACTTCAATAACCAGTTTTTGACTTCCAATTAAATAAGGAATTTTTACTAATTAAGATTTTATCATATAATTTGCAACTTAGTATTAAGTTATTATACGTGTATATTGTATACTTCATGCATTTGCGTTCAAAAATGAAATAACTAAGAAGTTTAATACGTAGGTGTACTATGTTATATAAAATCTATATAGTTTGAAAACAATTTCTAACATTGTTTCTCAATTGGGCGTTATGAATTGAGGCCAATTTTATCTACTATAACCTTATCTATTTCACCGCAAGGTTTCAAGCTCATCATTTTTCTGAAGCAAATGTGAATTATTCGTCATAGTCACCACGTTACTTTGTTAACAGCAGTGTTCATCTTTATTATTATCACTGGACATTTTTTATAAAAGTGTCCAGTAGGTATTCACAATATTAAATCACTCGCTAAATATTGAGGTACCTAGTACCTACGTAACGAATTTTTATATTCCCCTCTCGTTTGACCGAGCTTCAGATAGGCCACTATTACCTATTCCTCACCTCAGGAAATTGAGCGATGTCCATGGTTCCATTTATCATGCTTTTACAATGACTATTTAAAAAATAAATGTCTACGGAACTATTCTTTTTACCTTGTTTGAATGTATTTTTATTTTCAAAAGGGAGGTACAACTAAACAGATTTACTAACGAAATTATATTGCACTCAAACCGAAATACACTAAGTATCGTATTTTATATATTTTTTTCATTTGTTCCCGGATGAAGTCGGGTAATGGAGCTAGCACTAATTGTATTTACACTTAGTTATTTTATTTATTATCTGTTTCTAATAAAAGTACATGATCTATGCTTTGATTTGTAACTATAATAATTATACGTAGTACAAATAATAATTTAACAATTATATAAACTGGTAAGTATCCACAATGTATACATTATATATTTATACTTAAGTTTTTATTTTAGTTGATTCAATCTTTTATACACTTTTTGTCATTCTTCAATGAATCAATATATCCACTGCATTATGAATTGATTTTCCAAACATTTCGAAAAAAATACAGTAGCTTATACATTACAATTTATTTAAGTTCTAAATTTCTAAGCACCTTTTGATTTTAGTTCTTGAAAACTTCTTTTACTTTAAGATAAAGTGTATACTACACACTGTATAGCCTAAAATGGTAATTTTATTTTTACGAAAGTTAAAAAATTAATAAAAAATGTAACGGTATGCGTTATTTATATTCCTCATCTGTTAAAATAAAATATATTAATATATTAGCATTTTAATAGGAACTAATTAAATAATTAATGTATATTCGGCTCAGCTATTTCATACTTACAATGTTGTAACAAATCCTGCATTATAATAATAACAATATTGTTCTTGCTTAATATAATATGGAGCTTATATGTACTCATATTATGTAAGATAAAGATAAAATGATTTCCTGCGGCCAAAATAAATATTTTTTATATATACTAATAGTAACAGATTTACACATTGAACAATTGTATAGTGAAAATTGCTTTTATTTTACTAATACTTCAAATTACAATATCCAAGTGCTTGATAGTAATTTATTAGGTAATATGACTAATTAGTAATTACGTATTTATGAGAATAAAATATTAATATGCGTTGTTTAATGAATACGTTTAACCAAATATATCTATTACTATTGATCTATTACAGCTTCTCACTCGTCAAGTCGTAAACCTAAACATTTTTCAAAAAAGAGCTAATGGCTTTTATTTTTATGGTATATATAATAATATTATGTGAATTCGGTATTATTTGGTATAATATAATATTTGTCAACATATAATAAAAATGTATATCAAATAAAAATAAATGATTTATAATATAGGATAAATGTACGTGTCTGCAATTCAGAAAATAACGAAAGATGAAAAATGATATTACTACTATAATAATATATTAGTATACCAATTCCAAAGATATTAAAGGTAAATTATGTATATAATTCTATAACGTCTTGTGTTGATATTAGGAAAGCGAATAGTTGTAACTTGTAAGTGATTAATGATGGAACGATTTTGGGTAAAATATAATTTAAAACTTACGGACTCGTTCAATACACTAATACGCGTATACATTCGACAAAATGCATGAAACAGATTTGTTTACAACTATAATAAACGTCGAGTTAAAAATAAAGTCACCGTGCAGTATTGCCTATTTTCTATAAAATAATTATTTATATAGAATTTCAGCAATTTATTCACCCCCAAAGCATAATGTTTCCTATGAAAACTTTTCAAACTACTTCAACACGATAAATAATAATTTCATCATAGGTGGGGATTATAATGCGAAGCATCAGAGTTGGGGCTGTCGAGTGAACAACCCACGCGGAAACGTTCTCTTTAATTTTGTAAATACAAGAAAATTCAAGGTGCTTGCGCCCCCAGGACCCACCTATTGGCCTTCATCCCCACACAAAAACCCAGACATATTAGATATTTTTATAACAAAAACCCCTTCAAGTGTGCACTATGTTATTGACAATATTCTAGATTTAAATTCCGATCACTCATCGGTTATTCTCACACTTAACAACTATCCTTCAATTAATACGGAGCCACTAAAATTATTTCACACCACTACTGATCGATACAAATTCCATGACCTGGTAAATCAGAACCTTAAACTTAATGTCAGATTGAAATCCAATGATGACATAGATGTAGCTGTAAATAATCTAACGAATGTTATTCAATCAGCAGCCTGGGCGGCCAACACAGTTAAAAATGTACATAAAACCAACTCTAATTCGCTGCCGATTAATATCCGTATCCTAATATCAGAAAAAAGAAGAGCTAGAGCCCTCTATCAACGTACTCGTCTACCCTCCCACAAACAAACATACAATAACCTAGGTAATCATCTTAAAAAAGTCTTAGCAAAAATCAAAAATCTTAACTACGAAAATTTCTTGAGTAAATTATCTACAAATAATGGTAGTCTTTGGAAAGCGTCCAAACAAGCACTACATTTTAAAATAACCACTCCACCTATCAAAAAATCTGATGGGAGTTTTGCTGTGTCTGACACAGAGAAAGCAGAACTTTTTAAAAATCACCTCTTTAATGTTTTTCAACCTCACCAAGATGTTTTACCTGCCAACTCTGATACGATTCTTAGTGGTCTTGATATGCCTTTACCTCTATCTTCCCCAATTAAACACTTTTCACCGAGCGATATTAAATTTGCAATTCAAAAGCACACTCTTAGGAAATCTCCGGGTTTTGACCTAATAACGGCTGAAGTAGCCAGATGCCTTCCTAAACGCGCAATCGTATTACTAACTCATATTTATAATGCCATACTTAGATTGTCATACTTCCCACTTTTATGGAAGTTCTCCAAAATCATACTTTTCCCCAAACCAAACAAGCCCCCTGATTTGGTAACGTCATATAGACCAATTAGTCTATTACCTTTCTTCGGAAAAGTGCTAGAAAGACTTATACTGAATCGCATACTTCCCATAATTAGTGAAAAAAATATATTACCTAACTATCAATTCGGATTTCGCGCACATCATTCTACAATCCATCAAGTACACAGGCTAGTTGACTCGGTTTCTTTCGCACTTGAAAAAAAAATGTATTGTTCTTGTGTATTTCTTGACATTCAACAGGCTTTTGACCGTGTATGGCATGAAGGACTGCTTTACAAGGTAAAGACCTTTGTGCCCCCAACATACTACACGCTACTTAAATCATATCTAACTGATCGTTATTTTCAAGTTCATTTTAAATCTGCATACTCTAATATAGCAAACATCAGAGCTGGTGTTCCACAAGGGGGTATCCTATCTCCATTATTATACAACTTATATGCTTCTGATCAACCAACCTCCGCCAACACCATTGTGGCAGACTATGCAGATGATAAACTTATCATATCTATAAATGAAAACCCCATTGTAGCATCGCTTAATCTACAAAATCATCTTTCCCTTATGGAAACCTGGTACAACAATTGGAGGATTAAGATAAATCAAACCAAATCTAATCACACTACTTTTACCCTTAAGCTAGGACACTGCCCGCCAGTCACTCTCTATGGTACACAAATCCCGTCCACTACAACAGTTAAGTATCTTGGCTTAACCCTTGACCGTAGACTAACATGGGCCCAGCATACACGTGTTAAAAGACTCCAATTAAATCTCCGACTTCGTATGCTTAAATCTTTACTAGTCAATAACAAACACACTAACCTTAATATAAAACTTCTAATGTATAAATCCCTCATTAAACCCATTTGGACCTACGGCATCCAACTGTGGGGAAATGCAAAAAAATCAAATACAAATCGTATTCAGACTTTTCAAAATATAACATTAAGGAAATTAACCAACTCTCCTCCGTTTGTTTCTAATCATACTCTCCACTCAGATCTAAAAATTAAAACTATTAAAGAAGAAGCAGCTATTTATTACAAAAGATTTCATAATAGGCTTGCAACTCATTCAAATCCTTTAGTTAAAACACTCTCATCAAATGTTATTCCGGGAAATCCTCCTAGGCGATTGAAACGTAACTGGTGCAGAGATATGCTGACCTAATATCATAATTTAAATTTAAAAAAAAAAAAAAACAATAATAAATATAGATGTATCTATGAGAAAACTTAATATTTAACCTCAATTTATAAGTGTCATCACTGGGTGGCTGCTTTTATCAAGCTATTCATGTTATTATTTTTTATATTTTAGCTAATACTCTTGTTGTACCCACGAGGTACAGATTGTGTATATAATAATAAAGGAAAAAAAAAAAAAAATATAGAATTTCCAAATCACTGAATGTATATATTATCCTGCAAGTACGTTCGGCAAGGAACAGCGATCGTAACGATAATCGTAGACCGTATCAAAGCCAAATAAAGCGGCATTCTAGATTTTTAGGTGTCTTACGTGGCCAATTTCCTCTGCTTATGTAAATGTAATGAATTTTCGTAATTATGTGCGTATTTCATTGAACACGAGGTTGTAATAATTGTTGAGAAAGTTTATACATATGATGGGTGATAAGACGTGTAATGGCCAATGGGTATAAGGAACTATTTTTTTCTGAATTTTTAAGATCATGTCTTATCCAGAAAACAAATCTGAAAATTGTAACACCTTAATTGTATTAATTAGGATATCCGATTTATTATCATTTATTTCAAACTAATGTAACATAATAAATATTTATACTAATTCTATTTATATACATGTATAATGATAATATAAAATTATTATAAATCATAATTATTATTGTTTAACTTTTGTTATGTATTCAAAACTCATTCTATGTAGTACACCTAAATAACAAATGTTTATAATTTGAATCATAACCATATACTTATTAAAAAAAAAAAAAACCTTTGTTAAATAAATCATACTAAAATATGTTGTATATTCGAAACGATAGTATTGTGTTACATTTCTTCATATAAGATATTATGCAGGAATGTACAAAGTGTTATTCACCAAGTATACTCATCCCCATTTTTAATTTAATAATGAATTTATTCAAATTCTGATTTTTTAAATTTTAAACATGTTTGTGTAGGTGCACAATTTAAAATTCAAAAAGTAGATACATGTTTGTAATAATGGATGATGACAGGTTTAAAGGTTTAATAAGGATTATGACGATTTGAATATCATAGCAATTAATAATTAATAATTAATATAGGTCATATACTAATGACTTATAAATTTGTATAGGTATTAATAGATAAACATGTTTTGAGTATAATGCATATTTGTACTAGACTGAATATTATCACATATATGTTTAATTGTATGACCATTATTATGGACTATTACCCTTAGTACTTACAATTTAATTATTCAGAGAAACTACTTGTTTGCATTTTGATTTGGATAGGTACAATAAACGTTAAATTAAAATCATTCAACCATTTACTGATTTACTGTAAAAAGAGGGGTTCTTTTGGAAAAAAAAGTTTGTATCACATAAACGGTACTTATATAAAAAAATCTTAGTATGTATAATGTATATAGATATTTGAAAGAAATGGTCTTTAAAGTACCTACACGTCCTACACTCAAATATTCTAAAAATCATAATTTGAAAAAATGCATAATCAACGAATGAACGGGAAGGGGATTATAAAAACAGTTTATTTATTTCCATGACATGGATCAACGTACATTATTATAACTATATTGTAAGCCAAAACCATTTAATAATTAGTACCAATGTGCCAAGGAAAATAATCGACATATATTAGACAGTATTTATAAAAATACATATTACAGCAATGATGTACGTCTGTACAGTATACTAATAGATTCACGTACTGATTAAAATCCACACTGAGGAAAACGTGTAATTTAATTTGAAATTTAAAAAAATAATACTACGAGTGTGAAACGAACTTTAATATTATAAATGTCAAATGCGTTTTCTGAAAACATCAATGTGCCTGACTAAAACTTGTTCATATATTACCTATTTTGAATTTTAATCCAATCGGCTAAATATGTAACTTATAGACTGTCGAGAAGGTATATTTTGACGAGAACTATAAATCATGCTGACTACCTGTCGTCCGTGTATATTTAGTTCCGATATCTTTCCCATAAACTCCTCATAATATATTAGATTGCTTAATCATTTCTTATAATGTATCATAAAAAAACTTTCTCTCCATTTACTTGAACAAACATTGGGTACATTAAATTTTTTACTGTACATTAAACCTGTACAAAATATTTTAACAACTCATCACTCGAACTGATTGCCATTTTATCTATTTCCATCACTAAATATTTAATGAACGTGAAAATTTTTTTTATAAAACTTTTATCCATTTATTACGTTTAAGTATTTTTAATAAAAAGACACGTATACAAATAACTATATTATTTTATTTTTGAACAATAAATAATTATTACTAGGTATTATAAATATAAGCACTTTAAGATTATGAGTAGGTATATATTATAATATATTTATATAATATAAACTCATAATAGTAACATTCAAGATAATTTTGAGTTTAATATGTCTTGGGACTTGGACACTTGTTAGTTGTTATATTTTATAGATCAATAAAAAATATAGAAGTGTACATAAATGTTATTACTTAATAATCATAATGGTATCTTCTGTAAGTAAGGTACCTATATAGTATTAAAAATTATTATTTATAATTATCTATAAACATTTCTTTCCAGCTAAAAAATATTTACTGTTAATACATCTATTTAAGCATTATAAATTTGCATTAGGTTAAATAGGAGTCCTGATATCATTACATTTGTCACTTTATGTGTCAATTTCAACATGTTATGCCACGTAGAGTACCGTTTCGGAGCAGACACTAATTATTATAAGCCAAACTTAATGGACTTAGAACTTAATTCCGACGAGGATGTAGGTAGACAATTACTATAGGTATAGTGGCGGACCAAAATTCCTGTATCATTCCACTCCAAGTCCACACCTCTAAACTTTAATAAGGTACATACAACTAACTAGGTACCTAATTGTTCGAAATTTGATTTTTAAGTAAATTGAAATAATCTCAAAATAATAATGTGATTTTAAATATGAAATAAAATATGTACATCTTGTCATTCAAAAAAACCAAAAAAAAAATGTATAAATCTAGGCAGAATTTTTTTCCAAAATATTATTTTTTAAGGACTTCAAATAACGTCAAAAAAAAATACTTCCAAAAACTTTAATACTTTTCGATAAATTTAGTGTTTTCTGTTAAAATAATCACCTTGAATATAATATATATTATTATATTATCGCGTTGCACATAAAAAGGCAATCGGTTGACGGCTAAAGTAAGAAGCACGTGTTTATATCGATGACATTGATTTATTATATTATAAACGGACGTTTACCACCACTGTACCACTATTACCGTTATTACTACAACTTCGATGTGCGACTAGTATTACTCCCTTGTATTCACTCTGAGTTTTCACCACGTATATGCAGTGTGTTTGGGTATTAGATATATTGTATTTTCATCTTTCACCTAACTGCGTGTGATACACGTCTTCATGTAGGACTGTGGTATGTTTGACCTCACTCATGGCCATAACAACGTCCAAGCACACGCACACATTACGGCCCCTTTATGTGGAGCTGGCTGTCAAAAGTCGATGGAGTGATGGTGAAAACGATGGTCCGTGATAAATCTATAAATACGGATAGGTACCTACGTAACAAAACAACAAAACGGTAGCTGGTAGCCGAGGGGACTTGCCGTATTTAAACCGGGCGATTCATCATTGGAAACGTTTACGAAACTTTTTAGCGAGTTCGTGATGTCAGACTGTTAACTGTGACCGGACGGGGAGAGAATTATCGTTATGAAATACGTTTTGATGAGTCTCGGACTTTAAGGATGTGTCGTGTGTGTGCACAAAAGAGAGAGAAAAAGAGAGAGAAATCGTTGGTTTGCACGTGTGTGAGAGCCTCATGCTACCCATCATGCATTTATATACGTGACTATAATATAAGTGTTTATTTATCATCGGTTTTTGAATTTTTTAATTCAACTACTTTGATTGGGTAATTATTTTTATCTCCTCTTCTATTTGTATCACTGTTCAGCGTTAAAACCGTTCGGGGAAAGAAACCAAAGACGGACAAGTTACCACAACAAATTACAAGTATTCTGCAATTCTGCTAATAATATAATACAACCTATGTTTAGATGTGAAAGAACATCTGTTCATTACTCATAGCAGGATTATTCTGTTACCTCTAGAGCCAGAGATTAGACAGTGCTACACAAATACGGTACATTAATATTGCATTATATTAAAGAAAAATTGTTTTTAAACATACGCGAATTGCCTCAGTACTGCTACTTCATATTTAAAGCTTACAGATTCTTTTAATATCATGAATCATAATCAATGGTACAAAGTATCAATAAATAGCTCAATAAGTTATAATATAATACATGCAGTACAAAAGATGTTTTCTTTCAATAATTTTACTGAGCCACTGCTGTTTTCTATACCATATACATATGTCCATATGTCACTGTCTATTCAATATATGTACCTATATGGCAAGTGATAAATGGCTACTGGGAAAAATTTTAAAGCACTATGAAAATGATTTTATACTATATGACGAATTTAAAATTAATAAATATTTCAAATGTTTAGTGCGTACAGGAGTATTGTTACCACTTATCAACCACTCATCATAGACTTAATTCAATTATTTTTTTAACAATATAGTACATTAGTGCGGTATTATGTACACAATGATATAATTTTTTATACTCGTAAATTAAAACAAAATCATTATAAATCTTATAAATAAAAATGAAAGGCCAAAAATGTTTATCGATTCAAAGTGATGAACTTGGTATCTATAACTTTGAAACTTTAGAATTAGAAATTATACTTACGTATGCACGGGATCCTGATAATATACTGCTCGCATGTGACAAGCAAATCTCGTGGGCCACACTGGACGGAATGGCTATAATATAATATTATATTATAATCAAACGTGTCCTGCCCGACTCACTGACTGAACAACGTAGAGTCTAAACAATAATAGCTTGAGGCTTGCAATTGTTTGCACGGTAGCTTCGTATTACCACGTAGGCGTGAGCTAAGAAAACATTTTCCAAAATTCACATTTTAAAGTAGTGCACAAGTATTTTGAGATTCAAGATGGCTGATAATCATTTTAATGTTTTGAACACCATTACACCAAATATTAAATATAATGTATTGAACAAAGTTTGAATCATACGGAGTTGGAATTTTTAACGGCGACTAAGTGTACGGGATTAGCTAGTTAAAAATAAAATAATAATAATATGACTCGTTTTAGTAAGTAGTAACAAACAAATAATATCTAATAACCAAATAAAATTACTTAAACAAGTTAAAAAATAAATAAAAAGTTGGCTGTATCTAATCATGAAACTTACTTATATAACTTTGCTTATAGCATTATAAATCGATTGAAGAACGTTATTTTTTATCCGACTATGAAATTTGATGAGAAAATTATTGTTTAAATTGCTGTGGTTTATGCCTCTACGTAATATTCACAATGAAGTAACTCTCAGTACAGTAAACTGAGTAATCCAGTAAATAATTGATTTACCTATGCAACTTAATATGATGATTATGAAAATCTTACACCGACCTTTTATCAGATAATATGCTATTCTACAAAACACCAACAGTATAATTGTAGACACGTGATTTTATTTCAACGTTTTAACGTCATAATTTTCAATGATGCTATAATTTGGTTATATATTGCACATTTGGTAATTACTTGCACTTGCAGTTATAATTATTGTAATATTTTGTATTTTATAGTTAAAATACAATTATAAATATATTACAAATAAAAGTTGTAAAATGTAATAGTCAATAAACTGGAACCATAATAACTATTTGAATGGTAATAATACAACTAATCCATCAACACTTACTTCTAAAAAGTGCTTATATGTAATTTTATATACTTAACTGCTTTAATACTATTAAGATACATAATATTTTTTTTTTTAATCCATTAGTTTGACGATTCAGGTTTAGGATGTTTAATGTTTATGACTATAAAACCTATACAAGACGAGTGTAAATATGCTCAAAAATATCAAAGCGCTTAAAGACCATTCAAATGTTACATAACAAAATGAGTAAAAATTGCATTATTTAATATTCGTTCAAAATAAACTACATGTATACTAGATTATAAATAGAACAAGTTTTATATTCATGCGTTCATGTTAGTACAACACCAACAATAACCTATTATTTTAACCTGCGTATGGATATAATATAATTTCTGTAACAGAAGGGTATTAGCTGTATGGCATGCGGGTGTAGCGTTAACAAGCATCAATTAATAGGTACGTGGTGAATTTAATAAAAATAAAATGTTAACTTCAACATTACATTTTTTAGGTACATTTAATATGTTTTGAACTATAAAAAAATAAAATGATTAAAAAAATATGATAATTTTAACATATTATTTTGTTTAAAATAGTTTCAATAAATTTAAAAATATTTTATCAATAATTTAAAAAACTAGGTATTAAATTCATTAAAACAGATTTTTGATATGAATCATCTACATATATAGAATGTAAATATAATCATGAACTCTATTGAATAATGTATTGAGCAGCAAACAATATTCTTTAAGTATTTTTAGTAAGCTATTAGAAATTGTTGGCCTTAAAATATATAAATATTTGGTATTTTCTACCATTAAGGAAGGTACCACACTGAATACAAAATAGGATTTAGAACATTGAAGACCTATAATAGTAATATTGATAAAATAATCAAGAGATAAATCTGTAATCATAAGCGTATGTTGTGGATGGTCAGTTGTTACTATTTTTGCGCAATATACAACAGTTTGGTAGAGAGCTTAATTCAAATATCAATTAATATAATTAACAATAATATTGAAAAAATAAGTATATTAAAATTTTAGACTTAAATAACTTTACACAGAAAAAAGTTCACTTGAATGCAGGCCATGCTTTAAATGTCAATCCTAAATCAAGCCCCAAATTAATTTGGCCCCAATAAGCTCTTGAAGTGAGTGCTAAATGAGATCAAATATCAAAAGAATGCTTGACTGATAAATAGTTAGTTTTTTTAGTGTGAGAGAAATCGTCGAATCAAAGTTTGTTCATTTGTGTCAAACAGTTGAATAGAAATTTTGAAATGAATTCGTTATAGTTTGTAGTGGAAAAAGCATGGTTTATGGCAGTCGGGAGACTGGTTCTTCTACCACGATGGCACGACGAGGCCCCTGTTTATGTACATACCTATATAACATATTGGTATTGGGTAGGGTTGTATACATAAGTTGGTTCGATGATTGGTTAAATATTTTATTTTACACCTACCTAAGTCAAAACTTTTGAGATAATTGTTTCTTTTTAAATCACCTTAATTATAGCACGATGATTTTTACGTGCACGTGAGCGTTAGGCGTTGTGATTATCAAATTCACCGACAAATGGTCTTCTTTTGCCACTTGAGCCACACACTTGAAGTACAGAAACATTTACCGATAAGAAAAAATAATGTCTATTATTTCGAAGATTATTATAATATTAGGTATTATGTATTATATAGGTACTATTAAACTGATTCAACATGGACGTGATAACTTTGTGACGATTTCTGTTATTATATCAAATATTATGTATTTGTCAGACGAATTCCGATTACGACAATAGTACAATATTATACTATACTATTTCAGACTTCAGACACTATGCCCTTGCAGTATCTACCTATAGCATAATGTACCTTGTTATGCATTTTACCTTTTACTTACTGCCTATATATTATAATATTCTACTATTTATTGGATATTAAAATGTACCTACCTACGTCCTATACTATATTATAACGGAATGTGTACAAAAAATCTGAACAATCATATATAATTGTAATTCATATAATTGTATTCGATTAGGTCAGTGGCGTATTTACGGGAGGTTCCATTTTCCTCCGAAAACGAGATACCGTTTTCCTCCACTGTCCATTTTTCTCCACAAAAAAAAGATTGGTTTCCATTTTCCTCCACATTATTTCCGACTAAAATTATGTCTATTTTCCTTCAATATTTTATCCAGTATGGCAGTGTTGTAGTATTACGTTCCGTATTATAAAGATAGAGTAAGGCTAAATGGAGAACATTTCTATAGGTATGTAATTACAAAATGTAAAATAATTATTCATATTATGTGTAATTTTTCTTGTCTTTAAACTGTTATTCATTTGTTGCTGAAATGTCCTATAATTATAAAAAAATATAATATTATAATCATTTTTTTTTTTGCCATGCATAAATTATTTATAGGTATTAACTATTTTATTATTTTATTTATTATTTATTGGTGGAAAATGGAAAGTGGAGGAAAATGATCAAGAATTATTTTTAATTTTTTTGGAGGAAAATGGTATATCGTTTTTGGAGGGAAATGGCTACGGCCTTATTTACGTGGAGGAGGGGGGGGGGTCATGGGTTACCTACCTATCTAAAAATCTGGTATAAGTATATTAGTATATATTAATATATTCTGTAGCGGATCCCCCACTTAAATGTGTTTGAAAAATTCACTGGACCACCTCCATGAAAAGTTCCTAAATTCACCACTGAATTATGTAGGTATAATCTATAGAAGTTTTTTAAACTTTTTTTAAAAACATTTTAAACATATTTTTTCATATTATTTGTTTTAGTTTTTAAATAACAGTTTATTGCTGATAATTTGTTATAAATCATGCCATATGATACCGATGGGACATTACAGAGTGTTTATACACTATTCCCACTTCATTCATTGTGATCAGTGGAACAGGCTGATAAATGATAATGCAGTTTTTCTTTAAATAATTTATAGTTTTAAATCTATGGTACATAATTGTATCCATTAGTGATTCTGAGCAGTGAGCACAACTGGATCGAGTCTATATTATATGGCATAAATTAAGTTGTAACAAACTATGCAATAGACCAATAAGTAATAATTTAAGTATTGGATACTAAAGCAACTCAGAACCATAAAGAAGAAATGTATACACATACGAACTACGCTGTTTAGTACTTAACTGTATTATAGTAAATAGGTACTATTATATAGTACATATTGGTTTATTAATATTATGTACATATTTTTATAACAAATTTTATTCTATTTTTTTATAATACTATATATTATATATTTCAATCGAATACGTTCATATGATAATATTTATTACAGAACAATTTATTGTTAAGCTCAATGCAATAACAAAAAGTATAAAGTTCTTTATTTTGTAAGCATTATTTAAAACTTAATACTGAGCATTTCAATATATTTGTTTTATTAAATAAATGTTAGTTCCGTTCGTATTGAATATTTTAAATAACTTGGCTGGAAAAACAGTAGCCTTCTGGCTTGTTTCGTGGGAAGTGAAATAATAACACTAAAGTTATCGGTATCACTTCTTCTGTTTATTCTATGCAAATATATATGTACAGTTAATATGGTAGTGGGGGGGTTGGTTCGCTAATACGACAGCCGGGCTGAATAGCGAGCTGCCGGTAAGGCGTTTCGTCACGACGGGCAATAAGCTCCGTCCTATTTACAATATGGGCTGTAGGAATGGTTGTATGGCATACAGCGAGGGAGGGAGGTCGACCACGGGTAGTGTCTAGCTATGAAGCGACTGCTACGGTGAATCAGACCCGGGTAGGCAGGCTCTCAAAAGCGGCCGAGGGAAGTCGGGGACGTAACTACGTGTTCCGTTGCCGGCTCGTCCGGTGTCTTGGTCTGGCTCGCTAGCAGCGGTATTGGTCCGCGTCGTCGCCCTGGTCTGGCTCCGGTCGTCGGTGCTGCCGTTAGACTACGGA